>JBCEWC010013052.1:0-15377 GCA_038996855.1 Solanum aculeatissimum | reverse complement strand
GTTATGTGTTTATTTTCCACGCTTCCGAACCGATGAGGTGTAAAATGATGCTATGATGGATTGATCGAGGACTTTCGGGTTCTCCTTCGCCATGTCACATCTAGGCCCCCTATTCGGGTCGTGACACCGATCCATCCCAAGAATAATATCAAATCAAACATCTCAAGCTCTACAAGGTCACCTAGAAAGATTTTATGCAAGACTAAAATAGTACAACCATGGTACACTTTCTAAGCAATGATAAACTCACCTACTGGAGTATTAACCGAATAAGGTTCCCTCAAAGTCTCGGGACTCAAGCCAAATTTAATAGACAACAAAGGAGTCACAAAAGATAAATTTACACTTGGATCAAACAAAGCATAAACATCAAAATCAAAGACTTTTAACATACCGGTCACAACATCCGGAGCCTCATCTACCTCTTGTCTGGCATGAAGAGCATAAAACCTATTGTTTCTGGGAGCACCCCTAGCTTGAGCTTTTGGATAATCTTGACCACTTGAAACCACTTGACCCTTGTTTGCATTCTTGGGACAATCACCAACCTTGTGGTTCTTACTTCCACATCCATAGCAAGCACCCGACATCTTTCTACATTCACCCGAGTGATTTTCTCCACACTGGCCATATCGAAGAGGCAATGGTCCACCCCCACCTTGTGTCTTGGGAGGGGGTACCCTAGCATTGGCAAACCTCACATTTGAGCCTTGACCTAGTTGGAATTGGCCATTCTCACCACCACTCCTAGAGTTAGAGAACCCACCATCATATCGGACCCTCTTAGATTCGTTCACCCTCCTCTCCTTGAGTTTCTCCCCCTTAATCTGTTCAACATAAGTCATAAGCCTGGAAATATCCATCTCTCAGATAAGAATAGCGGTGCAACATTCCTTCACTACAAAATCAAAAACCTCAGAAATAAACTTGTGCATCCCTGCATGGGAATCAACTACTAGTGTGGGAGCATACTTTGAGAGCTTGGTGAACTTGAGAGAATAGTCTCTCACAGATATATCACCTTGTTTAAGATTGATAAATTCGATCATCTTGGCCTCCCTAAGTTCAAGAGGGAAGAAACAGTGCAGAAAGGCAAACTCGAACTTTTCCCAGTCAACCTTAACATCAGCAACCCTCTCGACCAACCATTGATTGTACCACACCTAATCCACATCTTTCAACTGATAAACAGTCAATTCAGCTTTCTCCTCAGAACCTACACCCATGACATTCAACACTTTAGTGAGTTCATTGATGAAGTCTTGGACATCCTTATTGGTCTTTAAACCAAAGAACTCTGTGGGATTCATCCGAGTGAAGTCTCTCACCCTATAGGTTGGGGTACCACCAGGAGTAGGATTAGTCGATCGGGCTTGATTAGTCACCAATTGAGCCAACGTAGAAACCACATTTCAAAATTTGATATGAGTCACTTGTTCCCCCAAGGGACCTTGGAGGGATTGTTCCACGTAAATCGTGGCCTTTCTAGGAGCTCTTCATGGAGGCATCTTCTGAAAGAGTTACAAAGATACCATCAATTTAGGAAACCTCATAAAACAACTCATAGCATGAAATAAAAGACAATGAAGTAAGACAATTTCTAAAATGTCGTCATAGCCTCTCACTCATAGGCATGGCGCGCATCACGCCCATGAATAAGACTCTAATTGACGCGTCATGTTGGACTCCGATGATCATTTACAAACCTAGTTCTCTGATACCATCTTTGTCATGAGCCGAGAGTAGGACCTAGATGTGACATGGAGAATGAGAACCCGAGGGTCCTCAATGAAGACATCTTAGCATCAATTCAGACATCATTGGTTTGGAAGTGCATAATATAATAAGTAGCACATAATTGTAAGGGATCTCGGGGCTTTGGACTCAAGCTATGAGGATGTCGCTGGGGAAGAGATTTAAATGAATCACATAGCACATAACAAGTACGTTCTAAGGAGTGGGTAAGTATGACTCAAGCTATGGGGGGTAAGAGGAGACTTGGGACTTTTCACATAAGCACATTCCCATTAGATCAAGCCATAATAACATAACATAATCGTACACAAGGCATGGAATAGTCATAACATCTCAAACAACCATATAATACGGGCATATAATAGAATCTGATATATCCAACAATGCCTCTACATAGAATAAGACGGGGGCCACGACATAACCTGGGCTCACCCTCAAGTCATAAGATAAGATGGAAAAGACATAACGAAACATAAGATAGAGGAGGTGGATTTTTACCCTTAAAGTAAAGGGCTCACCACTAGCAACAATCCAAGATCACCAAGCTAAGCATCCACAGGTGGATAGATACAGTCTCCGACCCCTACATAGTTAGATCATGTAGATAAAGAGTATGATTTAGCACATATAATGCACTAAGTATGTGGGAAAGAAATGCTTATGAGCATGAACCTACAAAAATGAGTTAGATGACAAGGGCACATATATATAGAAGGAGTATATAAGCAAGGAAGGATATTATGTCAATATGCCAAGAGATCCATGATGCATGAATGCAATAGTTTCATATTCATAGCGGGGATGTGACCTCAACCAACAACAAGATAGACCAAGCGAGCTATTACTTAGAATTGGACTACTTGCCAGGTAGATTCCAAGTCAACCCTAAAAAGGGGAATACAAGTCAATCCCAAGAAGGGAGAATACCCATGTTGGCACATGGTTTGACGAAAACGAGTATGGATCCTTGGAGATAGTCCACCCCGACTTCAATCCCTCGGTGCTAAGTCTCATCCCACGAGAATACATATACATATACAAGATTTCTAATGGAGGTTTGTCTTTCAAATCAATGCAATGCAAGTTTGTGCTCAAAATCCAAAATAAGAGTTCAAATATCAAGTGCAAGGATCAATGCATAGAAGTAGCTCATTTAAGGCAAGTACAAGATGGTGTAAACACCCAAGATGCTCAAAGAGCCAAGTTAAGTACAATATGGTGTAAACACCCAAGATGCTAAAAGAGCCAAGTCAAGACAAGATGTGATCACATTCTAGTCATATCCCATGTCTTACCAAAATCAAGTCAAGGTAAGACTAAGCCCATATCAAGAGTTTCATCAAAATCAAGTTTTCATGTATGAATATGCCATGAATGATGAGAATAGCTTGGAAATTTAGAATTTGTAAATTAAATTCATAATAAGAAGAATCCATATGAAATTCATAGTTACATCAACAATCAAAGCTTAAATAATATCACCCATGCATAAATTTAAAGAATAAGGGGACATGCATAATTGAAACTTCATAAAATCAATGGAATTCAACAAATTAGGGCTTAATTCACTTTAAAATCAACAATTAAATACAACCCACACTTAAATTTAATTAAATCATTCATAAATTTGAAGACCCAAATTTCAAAGTAAGCATAATTTCATAAAATTAATTGAAGAAATTCATTTGGGGCTTCATGGTTGAAAGGAGCCATGAATAGATTCCCACATACCTTGATAATCAAAAAGCTTTAGAGAGAAGAGAGGTTGAAGAAGAAGACCCCTTAGAATTACAATCCCAACCTTCAAGCCACACTAGGAAGAGAGCCTTTGGAAGGGAGAGTTTTAAAGTAATCTAAGTGTTTGAAAGAATTTTTTAATTGAATGAGAGTGTAAAGACTAATTCAGAGGTTTAGGAGAGCCTAGGAAGTTTAAAACGTCCTTATAAATATTCAAAATTACAACTAAACCATTAATGGAATGAGCAAGAAAAATTGGAAACATCACCTACAGGACCAACTACACGGACTGTGTAGTGACTCACGGCCCGTGAACCCTACCGCGAGGCTTTCCTTGAAAACAATGAACCAAGTAAAACAAATAGGAAAAACTGGTATGACACTCACACGGTCAACTACATGGACCATGAGGTGTCACACGGACCTTGAGCTTTCTTCGTGAAGCTACACTTGAAAATGACGAACCATCATTATAATGGATAGGCAAATTTGAAACAACACCTACACGAACAACTACACAGACCATGAGGTTTCAGACAAACTGTGAGATTCCCCCATGAATCTACATTTGGAAAATAATTTTGTCGACGAACATCCGAGACGACAATCTCATACTTAGAAATATTTCTCTTCCGCAACCAAATGGACAATCCCACGAGCCGTGAGGCTTCACACGGACCGTTTGGTGCTCCATGGAGCCTTACTTGGCCCAGGGCCTTAGCTGTTGGCTGGCTATGTCACATGGATTGGTTCACAGCCCATAAGGACTCACACGGTCTGTGAACTCCTCCTTCTCATTGACACGATTTCCAAAATATAGAACCAATCCTTAGGCCTAGGCCATCCCAAAACACCTTATCACGCCTTGTGAGAGGCCACATGGGTTGTCTCACGGACCATGAGGTGACACACGGCCTGTGAGACTACCGTGAGGCAGTGTTTTAGCCAATTTTCTAGAAACGAATCCCTGTGCAGGCAGTCTCACTAAAAAGCCATAACTTCTTCATCCGAACTCCGAATCAACTAAAACCAAGTGTGTTGGAAAGATAACTCAAAGAGCTTCAATTTAATAGGTAATGGACCTCTCACTACTATTCATTCTAAGAGATATGTCCAATTAAAGTCAGTACTCTCACAAGATGTCAAGAAAAACTTACCCATTGCGACTTCTTTGAATACGGTCACTCAAGAGAGACTCATGAAGCTCATTAGTCAACAATGGTAGGTTCAAATCAGATTATAATCGACTTCACAAGGTTAAAAAAAATTTGGGTTTTCACAATGCAACATCTAACACATTTTCAACTTTCACCCGCCTCATCGGCTTAGTTTTGATTACAACTCACCAATCAGACTTGTCCCTGCACAATGGATGGGGAACATAGTACACTTCCTTGGTATTTTGTGCAATAATAAAGGGATCATAAGCTTGATATGCCCTAGTATACTTGACTTCAATGATGTTATGTTACTTAAGTTCCCTTATACCTCTATTTGGGGTTAGATCAAACCACTTGCATCGAAAAAATACTATTCTTTTGATTGGCAAATCAGAATACAGCAACTCTATTATCTTCTGTAGGACACCAAAACAATCAACATTCTCATGATTTTCATCACCACCTTTAACCCAAACACTACTATTATTAGCATTCTAATTCTTCGAGTATTTCTTCGTGGTAAATTTAAAACCATTCACATTATATTGAGACATTGAGTGAACTATAATCGATCCCCAAGAAATATCCTTGAAAAATTGATCAAATATGGTGACATTTTCAAAATTGTATACCTATATATAGTTAGTAAATTAAAATAATAAGGTCAGAAGAATACGATAATTTGTTATTATTATGTATATAGTACAACACTTACCCAATTAGTATACCATGTTGTAAATAACGAATACACTTGATCATGACCATGTTGTCTCACAAAATAATTGTACAATCATATTAAAAAAATAGTTAGTTTCCTTGATAAAATTGGAGTTGAATTTATTATTTAAATTTTTAATTTTCTTACTTTAAAAAGGGTTGGACTTCTGGACAATTCAACAAGACATGAAGCGTTGTAGATTTTTTCTCTATTTCTGTAAGTTTGCATAATGTACACTTTTTGGAACCCTTACTCGAATTATTGAAGATTGATATTGATTGTACTACAGGATCAGTCTAAGCATCAACGTGTCATTAGGTTTGTTTCTCAAACACGACACTTAATCATCAAAGTAGTAAGAATAAAAGTGGCTTCCTTATCTAGCAAGGTATGCTTCAACTATACAACCTTCCACCCGATATTTATTCTTAATACTGCTTTTACACATGCCAATGGTCCTGTAAGAGTTTATATATATATATATATTGAAGAAATAAGAATAAATGGATTATAGTTAATTACTTACCGCTCATAAGGATACATCCACCTATTTTGAACTGGACCTCCTAGTAGAGCTTCATGAACAAGGGGAATGAGAACATGTTCCATCACATCAAAAAACCTAGGTGGAAGAATTTTCTCCAACTTCTTGTTGATAACAATAATGTTTTCAGCCATTTGAACCAAATTTTCTACTCTCAATATGCTGGAACACAAGTCTTTAAAGAATAAATTGATCTCTGCCATTGATTTTCATATATTTTCAGGCAATCCACAAAAAGCAATTGGAAGTAATTGTTCCATGAAAATATGATAGTCATGACTTTTCATCCCATGTAATATTCTATTCTCCATGTCAACCCTCTTTCCCAAATTCGAGGCATAACCATCTGCCATCTTCAAGCTCTGCACCCACTCACAAATTTTCCACTTCTGTTCTATTGTGAATGTATAACTGGATTTGGGCTTAAGAACCTTGTTGATTGTAGACTCCTATAAATGTAACTATGGATGTCTACAACATTCTTGCATGTCAAGTCTAGCCTTAACATTATCTTTTGTCTTGCCAGTCAAATCCATTATAGTGTTGAAGTGATTATCAAAATAATTCTTTTCAATATGCATGACATCAAGATTATGTTTGAGTAGATTATCCTTCCAATAAGGTAACTCCCAAAATATACTCTGATTAGTCTAATTATGTGCAATGCCATACCCATCAAATTTGTATGGTGGTTCATCAGTTACCTTTGATAAATTTTGAACCCTCCCAAATATCATGACCTGTTAATATTGGGGAAGGACCATCTCATTCAATTTTATTTTTTCTAAATAGATATTTCATTTTTTTAAACTCATGATTAGGTGGCAAGAACCGACGATGGCAGTCAAACCATGAATATTTTTGGCCATATTTTAATGTGAATGATTTAGTATTTTCCATGCAATAAGGACATGCTAACTTTCCACATGTCATCCATCCATACAACATTCCATAAGCAGGAAAATCATTAATAGTCCACATTAAAGTAGCATGCAAGTTGAAATTTTACTTATGAGAAGTTTCCCATGTTTCAACTCCTAACTACCACATCAATTTTAACTCATCAATTAAAGGTTGTAAATACACATCAATCAAGTCTTTTGGATTACGTGGACCAGGAATGACACAATTTAGAAAAATATATGGGCTTGTCATGCACATCTCAGGTGGAATATTATATGGTGTACACAGTCCAACATGAATATGATACAGCCCCAACTGAAAAAGGGGTGAAACCATCGGCACATAAGCCCAATCTAACATTCCTTGGTTCAGCAGAAAAATCTGGATAAGTTCGATCAAAATATTTCCATGCCTCGCCATCTGATGGATGACACATGACACTAGGTGGTCTTCTATTTTCACTATGCCATGTTATATGGGGAGCAAAGTTATTTGATGTATACAACCTCTTCAATCTTGGTACAAGAGGTAAATAGTGCATTGCCTTAATAACAAGTTTCTTTCCACCAAAACCAAGCTTATAGTGAGGGTGACTACAACACTTACAAGATTCTAGATTGACATCATCCTTAAAGTATAGCATGCAACCATTTTCACAATAATCAATTCTGATTGGGGAAAGCCCTAACTTAGATACCAATCTCTTTGCCTTATAATAAGAATCAGGAATGTCTACATTGGGATCAACTAATTTCTTCATGAGATCTATCATAGAGTCCATTTCTCCTTGAGTAACATTCCAATCAGACTTAATATTTAACAATCTAACTGCAACAAACACTTTAGATCACGAACTCTCGTCGAACAAAGGACGACTAGCATCACACAATTATTCATAAAAGGTGTTTGCTTCTTCATTAGGAGCTTCTTCTATATTTTTCCCAAATTCAAAATCAGAATGTATCCCAAAAGCATCATCAACCATATACGACATTCTAGAATCTTGAACATAATTATGTTCCATATATCTACTACTTTTACCAACAACAAAGCTGTTAAACCTATTGTTACGTTCAACTTCTCCGTGACTAGTACAAACTGTATATCATCCATTCTTCATAAGATGTAGAGAAACATTCTTTGTTGTTTGATATCTCACATTTTCACAGTTAACACAAGGACACCTAATCAATCCTGAAGTTAAAAAGGAATCTAGTGTCTTTGCATGATTTACAAAACGAGTGACACCTTTTACAAATTCTAGAACCATACTCGTTCGACCATGATTGTTTCTATTATACATCCAACTACGATCACATTCCATCTAAATAAATAATAATGATAATTTTCACATTAATTACATTAATTCTAAACTACTTCTAAATTAATTTCAAACTAGTTTCAAACACATTATCACATAATAAAAAGTAAGTGTGGTCATTTATGCAAAACAAACACATTATCACCAAATAAAAGCTAAGTGTTGTCACTTATGCAAAACAAACACATTATCACAAAATAAAAACTAAGAATTTTCACTCATGCAAAACAAACACATTATCATCAAATTAAGGCAAAATGTTGACACTAGCTGAACATAAATCAAACTTGTAAAAAATCAATTTTGTCATCAATAGGATCAACTAATGTTAACACTAGGTGGACACAAATCGATCTTGAAATAAAATCAATTTTTTCATCAACAGGATCAACTAGTGTTAATTATAGGTGGACATAAATTGATATTGCAAGAATTTAATTTTGTCATCAATAGGATCAACTAGTGTCAACGCTTATGCCTAAACAAACATATTATCACTAAAACAGACTAAAAAAAAAAAGCAAACCAACCCTAAGAAAAATGCAAATGTATTAAATTAAAAAGATAATCTAGTATACATTTCAATACCTCTTGATTTTTTAAAATTTGGGCTAGAGATGAAGGGGTTGATGATAGTGAGCTCAACAGTGTTGAATATTGGAACCTTTACTTAAACTGTATCTCTACAGTTACAACGTGTTCACTGCACATGAAATTTAAGCAAGTTTATGTTAAAATTTTGCATCAAAAGTGATAAATAAATAAATAAGAGAAGCAATGACAAGGTATCATGGAGGAGTTAGTGACATGTTTTTATGATTTTTCTGTCCTCTTTTTATGTATACTTGTAGAAACTAGAACAACTCTTTTAACAAAACAATTTCTTGAACCAGGGTGTGAAGAATACACTAAAAAATATTATTAACCAACCTGTTATGTCACAGGTCTATTCTTGTTTGTTTTATTATTAATGCTGCTAGTTATCAAAGGTGTAATAAAGATTACCTAACATGATTTTTCCTTATGTCCTCTAGTAGTGACGTTGGAGATTGGGTAACTGTGGGATTTGTGGTGAGTGGGCATATTTTGGTTGTGATAGATGACTAGGTCTTTGCGCCTTCAAGGTATGTCTTTGATTCTTTGATCTCCATAAAAAAACCTCTTTCATTTTGTAGTATTTCTACGAGGAATTCTGATGTGAAATATGGATTGTTTCTTGTTGCAGGACTATGAAAAGATAGATGGACTGGAATACATATGCCTGTAATGCAGCGTTACAAATTTTGAAAAGAAGGTGACGACAGTACAAATAGATATTTTTGAACCTAAGCCTTATGGCTTCAACAACACCAATCCCAATTGATCATATAACCTTAACTATGTTATTGCGGAGAAATTAATTAAATTAAAGCTTGTATTACTTAGGGCATTAGCTTCTTGTGTTCTGGACAAACAGAGAAAGACGCAAACACGTATATTGAACATAAGTAAAAAAAAGGCAAAAGAAGTTTAGAAGGCGGCAACGAAGAGTGTTGCTACCCTTATTAGGAGGAAGAACTATAGAGATAGGGAAAGGGATAAGATTGCAGGCAAGATCATGAAAAATATTTGTAATATATAATCCTCTCTGAGGATAATGATATTTTGTAGCTTGGTTGGTGGAATTCATCATTTTGTTGAAATTTCACACATCTATTTCTCTGTCTTCTTTTTTTCGACCTTGCACTTCCTTTTTATCATTGATGGGGAAGTAGAGAATCATGACCATCAAAATATCAAGACAAAACAACAGTATGCACTTTTTATTTCTTACTTTTTCCACTTTAGCTAAAAATACTACTTAACATTTACTATTTCTTTTGCTCTAAAAAAATAAAGTGTCAATTACATTTAAGTGCACCAAGCAACATCAGGCATACTTAAAATTGATATACAACCATCATTCATAAGATAGGTGCAGAACATAGAACTGATAGTTGTAAATTTATGTGAAAAATAGAGGACACATTTGAAGATGCCTTTCAACAAGAACTACAACACAATTTTCGCAAATTTGAGAAGAGCAATGAAGAGAAAGTAATCAAGAATCATACCTCAACAAGTTCAAATTTGGGAGCGGTTTAGTTGAACAGATTTGTTGGACCGTCGATGCCACAATTTCAAATGCCTGAAAAAGGCCAACAATGATGAGAGAGTATCGAGTGAGGACTTAGGGCTTTTTCTGAGAGAAAGGGGGAAAAGGCAGAAGTATATTTGCCAAAAAAAATAAAAATAGGCGGATCATCTAAAATTTTAGTGACCTCCGGAAGTCGGTATTTTTATTTTTTAAAAAGATATTGACCTCCAGAAGTCGATATTCTTGTAGACTTTATAATATCAACCTCTTAAGGTCGATTTTGTTAATTAATATTAAAATAAATATTTTTAAAAATCACCAATTTCAAGAAGTCAATATTATTTATATAAAATAATAATGAAAACATATCGATCCCTTGAGGTTAAATTTTATTAATTAAAATAAAATTATGTAATGAATACCAACCTTAAGATATTGATATTCTTAAAAATAAATATAGATTTTAAATTTACCAATCAATCGAGGTCTAATTTTGAAGAATATTTTCATTTATTATTTACATATACTTTTTTTTTTCAACAAATTATTGTAAACAAATAAATCATCTATTATCCACAAAGGTTGATATTTATAGAACATGATTTGATTTGTTAACGAGTATAGCAATAGTAGTTTACATTTGTTACGTCCTACTTATATGAACATATTTCTTACTTGAATTCAATTAG
Source organism: Solanum aculeatissimum (assembly GCA_038996855.1). Taxonomy (NCBI): domain Eukaryota; kingdom Viridiplantae; phylum Streptophyta; class Magnoliopsida; order Solanales; family Solanaceae; genus Solanum; species Solanum aculeatissimum. The sequence goes on along the minus strand of JBCEWC010013052.1, from coordinate 4,434 downwards.
TGGCGTAGATAAGATCATTTTTAATAAGGGGGTTCAAAATTAAAAAAAAATAGACTTATGAACTAGTACGTAGAATATCCACTACACACACACATGCGCGCACACACACACACACATATACATACAATGTATGTATATGTATGTGTGTGTATAAGTAATACCTTGCTCGAGAAGTATAATTTTCCAAAAACAACATACTTCATACGTCTTTGATGAATTGTATGTGTGTGTATATATATATGACATGATCATTAACCGAGACATCTCCATTAAATTTGGACATATACAAACTCCGATAGAAATTACTTTATATAATACTTTACGAATATATATTACCTCTTAAACTTAATAAATTACCAGTATATTGTTGTCCATATCATTTAACGGAATACAATATTCAAGGTTAGATGAATTGTTAATTATACATATAAATTTTAATTGGTACGTTATGACATTTCTATGAGCATCACCTTGAGGTCAATTTTCTAAAAAATTAAATACAAATTTATCGATCAATTAAATTTCTTTAATTAATAATGTATTTCATACTCAAATCATTAATATATATATATATATATATATATATATTTCCTAATTAATATCAATGTTATTTCAGATCTGAATGTGAATTATCGATGTTTTATTGTCTATTTCGCGAATTCTAATTTTTTAATAAAATTATAAAAAGATGTTGCACTTTTGAAAGAATTAATTGTAAGTGTAAAATTTAATATTATACAAAGTAGGAAAATAATGATTAATAAAAATATTTTTGAAAAAATTTGACCTTCGTGTGTTGATTTTATTTAAAAAAAATTAGATAATATAATGTATACTGACCTCCAGAGGTCGATATCACATTAAATTAAAACAAAAACAAAATTGATCATGTTAATACCGACATTCGGTGGTCGGTACTTTATATTAATTAATTTAGTTATATAAAATTTAAACTTACCGACCACTAGAAGTCGGTATTATAATTAATTTTTTTGGTTTAATTAAAAATAGTTTTATTTTTATTTATATTTAATTAAGATAAAATAAAACATTGTTATTTATTTATTAAATCCAATACCAACGACAAGAAGTCAATTTTCTTGTATTTATTTTTTTCTGGGGAAATTTCCGACTTCTAAGGTCGCTATGTTGTTTCCCGCATTTTTTCATTAAAAACTGACTTCCTGAAGTTGATTTTCTTAAGTTTTTATATTTTTTAATTAGTTTTAACAATACCGACTTTCGAAAGTAAAAACTTATCGACTTTCATCAGAGATTGGTATTTTTGAAGTCAGTATTCATTGTTGTTTTAGTAGTGCCTCTAGGCAAGACTTGATGATACCACATAGTATTTTAATTTATGAGATACTCCATGACTATTTCCCTAGAGATAAGACTCGTTAGTTCTTGGACATCCAAACAACAAGTTAAGCCCCATATGCAAGACTTAACACTAGTACATTATATTTTTATTTATGTGATGCTCTATAACTCTTGTCTTAGAGGCAAGACTTAGACCAAGAACTTCACTCATGGGTGAGACTTGACACTTTTGTATTGTGTCTTGATTTATCATATATATAACTTTTTCCTCTTAATCTAAAGATTTTAAAACAACAAGTTAAGCCCCATGGAAAAGACTTGACAATATCACTTTTGTTTTGATTTATGAGATACTTTATAATTATTGTCCTAGAGGTAAGACTTGTTAGTCCCAGAAATTCCAACAACAAGTTAAGCCCCATGGATAAGACTTGACACTATCACATCATGTATTGATTTATAAGATGCTCTAGCACTCTTTTCTTAAAGGCCTGTCTTAGCCCAAGGGGTTCAAAGAATAAATTGCGCCCATAGGTAATATTTTACATAATTTTTACTAAGTCTAACTTATGGGGAATGCAATAATTTTTGCCTTAAAGGCAGAACTTAGTTCATGGGTTAAACAAATAACATATGCCTCATAGGCAATAGTTTACACTAGTTTACTATGTCTAACTTATGAGATTTTTTATAACTCTTGTTTAGAGGCAAGACTTAGACCAAAAAATTTCAAAATGACAAGTTACTCCTATGGACAGAAGTTGATACTACCACATTGTGTCTTGATTTATGGTATACTCTATTTTCTGCCTTGGAGGCAAGACTTAGCCCCCAAACACTTTTAAATAACAAGTTGCACCCCATGACAATAATTTTCACCATTTTCACTAAGTCTAACTTATGAGAAACATAATAACTTTTTTCTTTAAAGCAAAATTTAACTCGATGATTTAATAGAATGAAAAAATACAAAAAAAAAAAAAGAAACAAACTAAAAAAATAAGTAAAAAAAGAAAAGAAAGAATAATAAATGAAAGAAAAATAACGAAAGAGACAAAAAACAAGTTAAGAAAAAAGAAAAATAAAAAATAAAAAAGAATTTTAAAAAGAGAAAACAAAAAAATAATTAAAAACCAAAGAAGGAGAAAAAAATAGAAGTTCAAAGAAAAAAACAAAAAAGAAAAAAAAGACAAAGAAACAAAAGAGAAGAGAAAAAAATAATTAATAAAAAAATAAAAAATTGAGAGGCAATTAAATATGGAGAGTTTTTTAAAAAAATATTTAAGGTGTAAGAGCATTTTTGTAAGATTGTTCTTATAGGGGGTAAAAAATCAAGATCAATGCATTTTTGGGGTACTCAGTATAATTTTTTGCGTATAATCTGGGTCCACAACACCAATACATTCCATTGTTATTTTTTGTTTAATTTGTCATGTTATTTAGAATTATTTCTTAATCTTAAGTGATTTATTCATGATTTTAATATACTAACATGTAATATTTAACTTCATTTTTTGTAGAGATACACACACACACTCTCTCTCTTGCCCTCCCCCCTCCCCCGCCCCCGCCCGCGTCCTCTCTCTCTCTCTTAATCTGATGCAATTTCTATTTTATTCTTAATATTTTTCAATCAATATATATATATATAGAGAGAGAGAGAGAGAGATAGAGAGATAGAGAGAGAGAGATAGAGAGATAGAGGGAGAGAGAAGTTTTTTGTATTATATATAATATTTGTCACGATTCAAGCCTAGAGCCTAGTTGTAACATAGTGAATGACATCCCGAAGGAACCTCAAAGTAACCCCTTAACATTCAATCAATCATTCAAGGTAAAACAATGAAGAATACATGAATAGAAGCATCAACTTAACATAACTCATAACATAAGAAAGGGTCAAAGCATAGGAGTACACAAGTCTGAAACAGAAAAAAATACATAGGTCCAATAGATATCTCTAACTCTTGACATAAAATGGGAGCTCTGACAAACCCTAGCTCGCCCTGAACATAAAGAAAGTTGTCTCTAATACATAAACATGACATAAAAAGTAAGATAGAAAGCCTTGTCCTCAAAGCATGAGGACTCACCCAATCTAGATCGTCAAAGTATATGGATCTAGCCATGGGGATGGATGATGGGATCACCTACACCTGCATTATGATACAATACAGGCATAGAGTATGCATTAGTACATTTAAAATCACTAAGTTTGTGGGTATTCAATGTAAAGGAATATAATGAACACCTGCATCACAATGTCACATGAAAACCATAGTGCGTGAATAAATACAATTACATGAAAGTAAAGTTGTTTACATCCTCATCTAAACATTCAAATGGTGTAAAGGGAGGGTTGTGCCCATCCTCATCAGTACACCTGAAAGCTTATATATGACTGTGCATAGTGTAGGTTGTGCCTATCCTCATCTATGCATACAAATAATATAAAGGGAGGATTGTGGCCATCCTCTCATAACACATAATATCTCCTACATGAATGTACATATGGTAGGTTGTGCCTATCCTTATCTATACACATAAAATAATATAAAGCGAGGGTTGTGCTCATCCTCATCAATACACACATAATTCGTACATGATAGTGTTTACACATTCAAACTTGAAGTCATATCACATTCACATGCTTGTAATTCATGTTCATTTAGAAGTCATATTCATATTACCATTAAATCATGTAAAAGTCATATTCGTATCACCATTAAATCTATGTTTCTATTGAGTCTATCTTCTTTTTATTGTTGAGGGTGAGTCAGGAATATGTCCTACTACCCATGTTTAGTAAAGATATATTGGATGTAATAGAGTCTATGTTGTCTTTCAATTCCACACTAATGTTGTTCTTTCCTTTAAATTGGTATGTTGTTACTTATCTTCTATTTCATTTTAGATTGCTCATGATGCTTCTCATTTTAATGACCCGGCCTAGTGTAACAACCTGGAAAATTTTTAAAAACTACTTATGGTAGAAATTCTATGATGTAATACAAGCCATGGTTGCATTTTGGTATCCACGGGTTGAGTTTAAGTGGCCAAATGCAAATTGGGCTAGAAAGTGGCCTAGAGGGACAATTTTGACAGTCAACT
>JBCEWC010013051.1:0-15377 GCA_038996855.1 Solanum aculeatissimum | reverse complement strand
ACCACTGTTCACCCTAACCAAGGGTATGTAGAGTTTCGTTATTATTGCGATGCATTCTGAGTAGGCCTTAGATGTGTTTTGATGCAAAATGGTAATTAATTATATCATATGCCTCAAGATATCTTAAGGTAAATGAAATAAATAAATCGACTCACAATCTAGAGTTGGTCGTGACAATTTTTACATTAAAGAAATGGTGTCACTATCTCTATAATGCGCATGTAGATATGATCACTGATCATAAGATATTTCAATATGTTTTCAGTAAAAAGGAGTTAAACTTGAGGCAGAAAGGTGGCATGAATTGCTCGAGGATTACGAAACTAGAATTTTCTTCCATATAGCTAAGGCTAATTTGATTGTTGATGCTCTTAGCAAGTTAATTTTTAAAACCTACCTAAATTATTCTAACTCTGAGAAGTCCAGAAAGCCCAAGGATTGAATCTGGTTTTGCACTAGATGGGCATCTATGAGTTGTATCTATGGTCCGTAGATTAATTTACAGACCGTGGATAGGGGTCTCTTGATCCCCTTAACACTTGGCCAAGATGTGAGTTGAGTTGAGTCTACAAATTGGGTCCACAACCCATAACTCTTTTTACGATCCATAAAAAAGGGTTCGTGGAATCCCTATCTTGCATATCCAAAAATATTTTGTAAGTATCATACCAACCTATGAAAGGATTCTACGAACCATCATTCTATCTAGAATCTGGAAATAGCATTTCGTAGTCTAGAGTCCAGAAAGTCAAGAGTCTCTGATGTTTTGACCCTTCCACAAGACGAAACCCTCATACGATCCGTAAAAGGGTCTATGACCTATAGATGCTTAGTTGTAGATCCACCCTTAAAAGTTTTATCTTTCCATGACCCATAGATGGAATTTCGTGGTTTAGTTTGGCTATTTAGTGAGGGACTATTTTATCTTTCTCCATCCTTTTCTAACCAAAACCTTATCATTTTAGAGATAATTTGAGCCTCTTAACCAAAAGCTTGTCATTTTAGAGTTGATTTGATCCTCTTATCAGTACCCCATGATCCTTTTTTCTCCTAAACACATAGATTATTTGAGAGCAACGATTAGAGAGTGAAAAAGGACTAGGGTTCAAGTATTCCACCTACATTCTTTGAGTTTCGATTGTAAGGTATGAATTTCATGTATGTAAGGCTATATAGAGTGTTGGAATAAATCCATCCACATGTCCAATATCTAAATTTCTCATAATTGATCCTGATTTGAGTTTCTCCCTAATTCTTGAGTTGTGTTTGATATCATAAATGTTATATTGAGTTTTCTTACTTTTAATTGTGTATTGATGATTCTATAAGTTGAGTAGATGATTGAGATGTGTATTCATGCATTTTTTCATATGAATCCTAATTGAGTTGATGGTCATAATATCCCCCATGTATAAGGTTATGTTGAGATAAATGACTTTTCACACATAAAATAAAGAAATTTCTTCAATTGAGATGAAGCATGTTTTAAATGAGTTGATGAAAATTGAGAATTGAGATAACAGATATTATGAGCATCATGTTTGATGATGATGTCACTGATGTCTTAAAGATTAGTGCAAAATGATGAAGATGATGATGACGTTGTTTTAATGATGATCTTGATGTTTTAAAATTTAAGTTCAATGAGACCAGGTGATGGTGTTAATATGATCACATATTTTGGGAGTAGTGTTGAGCATCAAGTGGGTGGAAATTTGATTTACTCAAATTCCGTAACTACATAGCCAATGTAGGATAGAAGTCATGCGTCTCTGGTCCCAAAAGTGGACTTTGATGATTGGATCCATTGATGTTGATGCCCTTTACCCCAAAAAGATACTCAATGGATATGTCAATGATGTCGTTTTATTGTATCATTACTAGTTCATAAGTGATGATTGTTGGTTTGAGAAACTCCCTAATAAGTAAGAAGGTTATTTTCACTAAGTTGCATATTCATCTTCTTAACTAATGAAAGCATTGTTATTTTTACTTTGCATATCATATTAATGTTGAATGAATATTGAGTTGATGTTGAGTCTTGAGTTGAGTACCTATAAGTTTGTTTTTTTACTTTCTTGACATTTTGCATACCTTACATTCCACGTAATGATGTCATTTAACGCTACATCTTTTCATGATGCAGATATAGGTGTTAGAAATCTTCAGTAGGTGACTCATTGAAGATTTTGAGCATTTTCAAAGCTTTGGTAAGACCTCCTTGAATTGAAAGGAATTCACTTATCTATTTAGTTTTTTGATGTTGAGTAATGTAATTTTTCTTTTGAAATAATCATGGACATGTTATCAGCACCATCTGATAGTGTTAGAGACTTCATAGACAGAGTCATATGATTTGCTTAGAGTTGTTTTATTGAAAACTGTTTCCCTTTCTTTACGGAGTTAGAAGTGAATGTTATGTTGAGTTACTTTCCTTCAAAATTATCTCTTTCTTTGATGTGATGTCAAGAGCCCGCATAAATGTTTCTCTCTTTATTAAATGCATCTGCTGATGAATGTATGAGTGATGAGACAAAGTGATTCTCTTATAAATCAATAATGATTTCTAAGTGTCGACTATGCCTAGGGTGCCCTCTCAAGGCATGAATATCTATTGGGAGTACTATCCATATTGAAGAAAGACAAAAAAAGTTAGCTAAGGAAATGCATAAACTTGCATGATTTGGAATTCATATTGGAGATTCTAAGAAAGGTTGGGTTCGGTTCAAAATGGTGTTGAATCTTCTTTAGGGGTGGAAGTGAAAGAAAAATAAGACAAGGACCCCATCCTACTTCCATTAAAGAAAGATGTCCATAAGAAAAAGGTGATGACTTTTGAATATAGAGGAGATAGTATGATGAGGTACAAAGATAGATTGTGTATCCCAAATGTTGATGGACTTTGAGAGAGGATCATGATAAAGGCCCATATTTTTGGATGTTCTATTCATCTGAGTTCCACAAAAATATACCATGACTTGAGAGAAGGCTACTAATGAAATGACATGAATAAAGACATTGTAGATTTCAAATCTATGTGTCTTAATTGTCAACAAGTCAAAAAAGAGCACCAAATATCATATGGCATGACTCAAAGCATAGAACTTTCATAATGAAAATAAGAGATAATCAATAAGGACATCATTACCAGTTTACCATAATTTTGTAGACACTATGACTCGATTTAGGTGATTGTAAATTGAGTGATTAAATCAACCTATTCTTTAGCAATTAAAACTACTCATTCAACAGAGGATTATGCTAGGTTGTACATCCACAAGATAGTGAAGCTTCATGTAGTCCCGTTATCAATTATGTTTTATAGAGGTGCTCAGTTCATTGTAAACACTCAACTATACTTCATACTTCATAGCATAAGTAGTCATTTACAAAACAATAGAAACTTAAGTGATTGGGATCAAATCACAAAGAATGAAATATGGGATTATCTCTAATTGATTTCACAATTTAAACAAACTAGAAATTGTAGTTCACAACAAGCATGTATATGTATAAAAATGGGGCTTTTACCTAATAACTGAAATATGTCAATATGAAGTACCAAGATTAGAAAATTATCACAAATTAATCTACCAAGATTGAAAAAGACTAGGGATAATGATAGGGGTTTCAACTCGAATAGGCTAAAATTAATCGCAACAAAAGAGATTTGGTACAAGGATGGTTTCTGGTCGAGGCTATTTTTTTATATTCTCTCAAACTATCAAATAGGTGTCTCTTGGCTTCTTCAAACTCCAAGACCCTTTGAAATAAAACACCAAACATTGTTTTAGAAGATAGGTTATTCACAGATCATATCATTAAATGAGAAATTACTCTAAATATCTCATCCCCGGCTCAAAATTATAGAGTAAATTTCAACAAGTCCTCACTATTGAGTCTTACCCAACTCCATTTTGCTTATTCAAGCCAAAATGGACTAGAGAGCTCAATTAATGTTTGCAATCACTTATTTTTTGGATTAAAACTTCAAGACTATAAGTAATCCATGTTGTACAATCTATTTTAGAACCAATTTATCAAAATCTATTTGTGGTTTTGAACACCCCATCTAGCGCACACACTCCTAGTTAAGGATTTAACTGCTTATAAAAGAAGGAATAGAAATAATAACCATAAAGGAAAGCTTCATTCCAAGATAAATTGGTCAACAAAATATGAATCCAAGATTTGGATATTACAAACTTGAGGTTTCTTTGTCTAAAGTCTAAGAGTTCTTCTCTATCTCTAGAAATATATTTTATTCCTTCCAAAATTCTAACCTGTCCCTATTTAGGAAGATGAATAACAATCAAATTTTTAAAAGGCAGGGCATTTTACTTAGAAAGGGGCGAGGTGTAAGCCCCGAGACATAGGGCGTAATCCTCGTGGATCCTTCAATTTTTAGTTTTTAATATAATAAAATAATATAATAACACAAATTATAAAAATACATCAATAGTTTGAAATAGTTGCAAACATGATTAAGAAACTCATAGAAATAAAACCTTCGAAGTAAATTTACAAGTATAAATAATATGATATATAAATTTTTATGAGATGCTAATCAACTTTAATAACATAACTTTATAATAATAGTTGATATTTTATACTTAAAACATAGGATTTTTGTATGTTCTCTTGTACGTTTTGTTAAATTTGATGTGTGCTTACTATGTTTTGTAGAAAACCAGAATTTGGCATGGTTTTATTGAAGTTTAGAAGTGCAGGACTGATTTTGAGGAGATACAAGTTGTTGTTGGATTCATGAGCCATAGTCATTGTCTGTAGATGTGATCCAGTGAATATGAGGGGAAGTGGAAACTACAAACCTATAGTACGAGTAGTGAATGGAAGTACAAACCATAGACTGCAGTCGTAGATGAAAAGTTATGATGCTATATTTTTTCAGTCGAGTTTCTACGAAGCCCTAGACAACAACTCGTAGATCTTTTGGCAAGTCGTAGAAAGCATATTAGTAGATTTAAACCAGTACTTGTAGGGAGCAATTACAAGTGAAGACCATGAGCCCGTAAATTGATTTATGACTCATAAATGGGCTTGTAGAAGTTGTCAAATCAAATTTTTCTATTTCATTTTGAATTAGATTTTTGATGTCTATAAATTGATTTTTAGTGTTTTCCTTTACATCTTATGCCACGATTTTCAATTGAGATCAAGTTGCGTGGTAAAATTTATCTATTTTACGAACCAAGGACTTAGGTGAACATCACTTAGCAATTCTACATGTACACACTAGAAAAGGTTACTATTATAAGATTTTGCTAAGATATGAATTCATGGGGAATACAATACCCTAGTTACATACTTTCATTAATTTGTCAACACTTGCAAACAATTTGATCATAGAATAGACTATTATTTACTATTTGTATTTAATTACAAATCCCTCCTTTCTAGAAATAAGCTGATTAATAGCTCGAATTTGCATAAATTAAACTAAGTTTGAACCATATTCCTCGTGGGATCGATCTTAACCTTGGTTGCATTCTGTACTTGATAATGACCAGTTTATACTTCTTTAGGGAGGTGTAATTTGGACATATCAAACTTTTAAGTCATTCCCGGAGAATATGGCTTTTGGATTAAATTAATTGTGTTATTTGATTATTAGTCCTTATTTCCTAATTTCTCATTTTTTTCATTGCTTTTATTCCTTTTTAGTGCTTTGGTACAATATATGTTAAATACATGAATCGAGGCAGTCCCTTGACTCCTTACTATCCAAAGTTATAGAGAACCTTACGAAGAATGGCTCATGACATCGATACATGTAAAGTAGATGATGCAATTGACCAACTCAGAATCAAAGATGACCATGAGCACAATAACATACTTTTCAATGGGAAACAAAACCCACCTCAAGAGGGTGATTGTCCAACTATACAAAAAACTAGCATTGGTGCATGGAATAACTTTGGGCTTGATCCAAATGTTGCAGATGTCACAGGCGCCATTGTGTTACCACCATTGTCAACGGATTCAAAGTTCACTATTTGAGTGCATTGTTGAAGATGCTACATAACATAGTGTTGTTTTTAGGATTACCATCTGAGGATCCAAATGTGCATCAACATAATTTTGTGTTTGTCTGTAAGTGTCACGACTTGAATTCAAGTGTGATGGCACTTTCCTTTAACCCACCAAGACGAGTCATCCCTAATAGGGAATGACAACATAATGTGGAAGCTAAATTGGTAGTACGATAAAAATAGTAAAAAGAAAGGCATAATGAACATAATCATAATCTAAAACTATCCTAGAACTGGTGTCACAGGTACAAGTCTCTAATACAATAGAGTTCGAAAGAAAATAATATAAATCTAATAGTCTGTGTGTCTCAAATAGAGCAAGACTAATAGAGATGTCTGGTAGTTTGAGAGTGGATGGAATCAACAAGCAATTCAATTTTATTCAGATGTATTTTACAATGAAAGAAACCCTTATATTTATAAGGAAAAACCCTTATACTTATAAGGAAAAAAATGATTTGGTTTCCAAGTAGGATTCCTAACTATTAAAGGAAATCAAATAATAGAGATTCACTACAAATTAAATATATTTATAACACTCCCCCTTGAATGTCTATTTGCTAGATTATGTGGCTTGTTAAAACCTTACTAGATAAAACCCAGTGGAAAAAAATTCTAGCGAAGGAAAAAAAGTACACATATCTAATAATATGCATTTTGGATGCCTCATTAAAAACCTTACAAGGAAAACTCAATGGGACAAAACCTTGTGAGGAAAAAAGAGTATATCGCGTATTAACTCCCCTTCATGAAAACATCAATCCAAAGACTTGAACCTTCACATTCCAAGATTGTGTGTCATCTTCTTGAAAATTGCAATTGATAGAGATTTGGTAAACAAATCAGCCACATTGTCACTCGAATGAATTTTTAGGATCAAAGAGTTTTGCAAGTTCTTCGCTTTAACTTCTTTAAGCAAACAATCTATTGTCTTTTGAAAACTTTTCAAGAGTTTCAATTCAAGTTATCAACTTGCATATGAAAGGTTTTTGATTAATTTTAATCAATATGAGGATTATAAACAAGTTTTTCAGGAACTTGTATATGCTTCATGCATTTTGAATCCTTCAAATACTTTCATATCAATTTTGTCCAGTGACAATATAAAATATTAAATGCATGGCGTTTTCTAGTGTCTAGATTGTAAGTCAAATAAGCTTTACACTTACCAAGATGTACCATTCCACTTGATAATTAAAGCATGCTTTAATATACTGGAGAATTTAGATCTTCATAATCTTTTATAATATTGCGCTATATTGTATGAAAGATATCATCGACAAAATATCATTTTTGTTGGTTTGCAATGCGACATAACTTATTGAGATCTCATCACTTCATTATTTTCAGGTAGCTACCCCTCTCATGAGGTTTCATGAAGTGTTATGTCATAAGTTCTTCAAGAGCACATTGCCTCTTAATTATGACCATTTGGTCCTTTCCTTTCAAGAATTATCTTATTTGGGATCAATTGCATATTTCATGCATGTCATAGACTGTGTCCTTCGGGGACATTCAATAAGAGTATTTCAACTCTTAATTTTTTATTATCTCCCCCTTATGTTAGATAAACTAACATATATACTAATCTATCTTGGAGAATCCATCTTTTATACATCATGGTATGTTTATTAATCATACCGCATATCAAAATTATTAGATAGAAATTATATGATCCTTGACCATTTTACCAATTTAGGGGAAATTAATCATAATGTATTGGTCTGATGCATATCTTTATATGCAATTTATCATATTTCAGACCATGTCTTTGTTCTCATAAACAATGATTGATCATTTATTTGAGGTATTTAATGTCAATCAATTTGAATATTTATCAATATTATCAAGATGAATTGTCTTGTTATGTATTCTGAAAGTTGTGTTCTTAACTCAATTATCTTACACAAATAATTTTGCAAATATCAAATTTCAGGTTGACAATAAATGCACATGTGATCATCTTATAGATGCATCTATTTGTAATATCACATGGTGGTGAACGGCCCATATTCACCTTTTATACTTTCAAAATTTAAGGGATTCAGTCCCAACATTAGTTTGACTCAATCAACTTATTATGAGAACAAGCAATCTTGAAGAATCTTTTATTTCTTTAATATATGTCCAATGAGTAAACTTCAAGTTTACCATGACATGTGCCTTCTCCTTTAGTAAATTTCTTATTTACTATTACATGAGCAGATTTTAAATTTATTACTCAGGGAGTAATTTTCATATTTATTTCTTCTCAATTACTCTATCTCTCTTTTGGAGATGAGTCGTGATTCTATCATGATAAAGTGCACATTCATATTGAGAAATTTTATTTAAATATTATCACATTCACTTCAGGGAATGGATCTGTATCTATAGCACTTATCAAAAAGTTCTCATTCTTCAAGAATGGAACACAATCATCTTAGCATATCAATTTATGATAGCTTAATACCTCATTCCATGTTCACGTGCATTATTCAATCACTTGTCTTTTTTTCAGATATTATGCACTACTACCACATTCACTTTAAAGAATGGAGCATTTTCAATGGAATATATTTTATGATTTTTCACCAAAAGCACATTATTTTGCTTTAGTCATCATTATCTCATTAATTTGGTGCATTGAGACTTGAACCCAACGTCTTACCCATAGACTTTTTTGGTGATACCAAAATATTCAAGATTCTGAGCACAACAAAATTGTACTCATGAATAGACTTAAAAGTCTTCTAGCATCAGATGCATCCAATCATATTTGATTTTGGAGGTATGATCATCTTCAAGTGATCATATCTTTCTTTTTGGCTTTTCCACTAAACAAGTGGATCCTTGACTGTGAGATATTTAATTTTAAAAATTTCATCAAGATGATGATGCGAGAATATCATAAGTTTATCATAGTCTTATTTTGATGTTTTATTTTTATTCTTAATAGTGTCTCCAAGACACCAAGCATCCAACACCCATGAAGGGTAGTTCTTGCCCAAACTATTAAGGGCAACGAACTCAAGTTTCATAAGGTTAGTCATATCAATAAAAAGAAAATAAATAAATGAATAAATAAATAAATAATACTTTAACCTTCGCTCTTTAAGACGGTAGAATCTCGTACTGATAACGTGTTATGAAATTATAAAGTATGAAGAAGAAACAGTAGAGAGTAGAGAGAAGATTTCTCCTTACTCTTGAATAATATTCAATTGTATTCAGATGTATTTTACAATGAAGAAAACTCTTATATTTATAAGGAAAAACCTTTATACTTATAAGGAAAAAACTGATTTGGTTTCCAAATAGGATTCCTAACTATTAAAAGAAACCAAATAATAGACATTCACTATAAATTAAATATGTTTATAACACATGGTAATTTTCCACTTCCCTCTTTCTTCTCTTTTTTTCTCCTTTTTCAAGTTTTAGGATTTCTATCTTCTTATGTAAAATATCTTCATTGGAGATCAATTACAACAATAATTCTTCACAATAAGTAACTCAAATTTTTGTAGTGTTTTCTTCCCCCAAAAATTGTGAGGTTTCATAATTTCTAGAATTGAAGTTTTTTTAGTTTTTAATAAATAAATAATTAATATATCTATGGCAATTTTGAAAATATTGAATTTTGTTGATTGAATTTGATAATGAATATTTATTTTGTTTCAAAGAAATTTATCTACAAACTAACATATAACAATGTAAAATTATCTAAATTTTGTTGATTGCATTTCAAAATTGTAATGCAAACAAATGTATACCTGTGTAAAATTAGAAAGATACTAATGCAAATAAATATTCGCCATTTGTTAGTGAATATGGATGAATGTATCCAATACAAATGTATACCTATTTAAAATTGGAAAGATATTAATGTAAACAAATGTGATTAACTTATTATGAATACGAATTAATTAAAACCAATACAAATAAATGTACATAAATTTGTGAATATAGATTGAGTTTAAAGGCAAAATAATTTGTAGATAATGAACTCGTAGGAATACCCCTTGAAAGAAGAATAATCATAATCAAATATTTTATTTTTTTTTACTAATTTTAAGGAGAGAGATAATTCTAAATAATTTTTTCTTGAATGTGAGAAGAAAAATTGGATTAAAGCTTTTTTATTATTTTAGAAATAATAATTTTAAAGAAAAGAGATAATTCTAAAAAATCTTTAGCGAGTTTTAAGGAGAAATGATTGGAAGTTAGAAGAGAGAGATATTAAATATTTTTTATTGTATTATCTAATTAAATAATACTGAAAAGTTTTGATATATTATTTTTGGGCTAATATGTGCCAATTTTTTATAGAAAAATATTGTAACTAGGCAAACATATGATACATATTTACATGATACAACTATAGTTTGAAAAAATTACAATTTATAGTTATAATTAGGATTTTGTCACAATTTTTTTTCTCCTCTCTTCCTCTCTCTCGCCTCTCTCCTCTCTCTCTCTCTGCAATTTCTTGCCAGATATACAATTACATATGTATACCAGCTGTTTATATACAATTATTTTGACAGATATACATAGTCAATTTGATAGATATACATATACAATTAGTCTATCTTCACTCTCTGCCCTCTCTCGCTCGCCTCTCTGCCCCTTCTCTCAATCTCACTCGCCTATCTCCTCCCTCTCCCAATCTCACTTGCCAGATATACAAATACATATGTATATTAGTTACACATATATAATTATTTGATAGATATGCACATACAATTTGACAAATATAAATATACAATTCGCCTCTCTCCTCCCCTCCAAGTCACATAGCCGAGATTATGCCGTGAAATTATGCAAAATATAGTTATTTGATCATATTAAGTTTCAAGCCTAAGTTATTTATGAAAATTCCTCTTTTTTATATGTTTATTACTTGCTAGTTAATATTGGGCTATATGTTGCCAATTATATGTTATAGTTGTCTAAATTATGTCAATTTCTCGTGGGGTAATGAATTATAGATTGGGTTAAAACTCAACTCAATTCCTTTTTTACTAAAGTTGAATTGATTTATTTGTAATTTTACAATATTTTAGTACCTAACAAATTTATTTTGTCTTTATTATGAATATATAACATTCAAATAAAAAAGAGTTTTTTTAAAAATATTTTGACAAGATTTCTCAAGTTTGTTTAAGTTATATATCAGCTCAATTTTTAATGAATTAAAATGAAGGAAAAATTACACCAGGTGACAACCATAACATTTGTTTACAACTTTTCTAATCCAACTTCATAAAATTACCCAAAATGGCTCAATTTTGATAAAAAGAGTCACATTTAATGTAATTTAGCAACGATTTTTTGCTATCTAGCCACGGTTACGCTATCGTTATATATGATACTGGAAAAAAAATTGTAGATTTTGTTTTGTTGTTGTTACTCTTTTTTAAATTTATTTTTTTAGAATTTTCTGATTGTTTCACTTTTTTGTGAAAAGATCAATATTTATATCATCTTATTATTTTTTGTTTATTTTTTATTTATTAAGGCAGAGATATATGATAGTCAGATAAATATCGATACACTAACTAATTATTTATATAATTCGATACACAATTATATATATTTATTTAATATCAATATATTACATATACACTAAATAATTATTTGTACATTATATAGACATACTTTTATACCATTTTGTACGATATTGATACATGTTTATATATGATTTATACAATATTGATACATTACATATATACTACATAACTATTTATACAATATTGATATATCACATATACACGGCATAACTATTTATACAAATATTGATGTATTACATAATTATTTATACATTATATACACATGTTCATATACCATTTATATAATACCCATACATGTTTACCACTATCTATATAATATCAATACATTACAAATACATTATTTAACTATTAGTTATTAAAAATATTTTTTTAAAATTAGTTATTTTCCCATAGTTAAAGTGTAGCTAATAAAAAATAAATATAAATTGTGGCTAATAAAAATAAAAATAAAAATAAAACTATTTAACGACGATTGAACCGTGACTAAATAGAAATAAATTGTGGCTAAATAAGCGAATTTGGCTATATTTCATCTTATTATTTTCTTGTATATTTTTTGTAAACTTATAAAATCAAATTGTAGCTAATAAAAATAAAAATAAATTGTGGCTAATAAAAATAACATTATTTAGCGATGGTTGAACCATGACTAAATAGAAATAAATCGTAGCTAAATAAGCAAATTTGGCTACATTTCATCTTATTATTTTCTTGACTATATTTTTTGTAAACTAATAACTTTTTGGTACACATTTGAAATTATTAACTTTTTGGTATAAATTTGAAATTATCCCTAAAATAAATTGGATTGAATGGGCGAAACTAATAGATGAACGGATCAATAATTAATCCAAACTTAGGTTAGACAAGTAGAATTTGAAATTTAATTTTAATTTTTTCGCATCTAATGTTATTAATGAAAAATTACCTAACTACACATCATTATTTACCTTATTTTCTACCATTTTAAAATATTTCAAAAAAAAAAAAAAACTTCCTCTAAAATCACACTATTCTGTCTCTATACTTCACTTTCCCTTATACGGTTCTCTCTTTCATTTTTAATTTTAAAATTTCTCCTATTTTCACTCTTTCAGTCATAGCAGTTATTACATCCATTACAATTTTGAATTTCAAGTTTCTTTCTCTCTCTAGTGAATCAATTTCAACTTCATCAATAGATTTTTCCTCTTCTTCTCCAGCTGACATTTCTTCAATTTTTTTATATTGCATATTCAAGGTCATGAATGATGCTCCTTCTTTTAGTATTGTGATTATCCAGTTAATTTTACTTAATATTGATCGTGTGTTATGATTTTAACAATGATAATTGGGCTGAAAACAATTCATTATCAATAACGAATCAAAATATTGAGAAGGCAAAGTCCTAGAAAAATGTTCATCTTCTAAAGTAATTGTGAAAAACAAAATTCCTAAAAAGGGAGTTGAAAAATTGAATTTGTAATTTCTAGCCCTATGTTGCTTAAGGTATAGATTTTCGTTGTAGGCACTTTATTTTAATTTTTAATCTATCAATTTTTAATATTTTTTTATGCAAAATCGCCAAGGATTGTGGGTTGTATGTAGCTACTTTTGTTGAATTGTTCAGTAATTTCATTTGATGGGTTGCAATCTAATTATTTTCGCAAAAACTATGCAACACTGTTATGGAGATATGATAATGAAAATATCAACGCCAAGAAAGAATATATATGTTAGTGAAAATGATGATCCAGCAAAGCTTGAGGATCATTTCAAATAACGAGCTATAGAGAATTTGATTAATGTAGAATATTTATACATCAATGTATAGACAAATTTACCTGTTTTGAACATGCTTTTGCTTTATTTTTTGTATGCTACTCTTAAAACTTACTTGTTTATATTTTATTTTTAAATTTGAATGTCATATGTTTTTTATTAACAATAATTCTTCCTCAGTTACTTCATATCATTCCTGATACAATGAAATACATCATAAATAAGTATTAGAATTATAAATATTTTTCTGATACAATTAATCTTGTTGCTATATACATATAATGCATTACATAGCAAAACACATAAATGCATATATTAGACGTGTTAATCGTAAAAATAGCTTTTTGAAAAAAACAATTGATTTACACTTAATTAATTTTAAGAAAAATCAATTTTTCGAAAAATAAGAGTCGTCATTTAATTTTTTAAAGAAATTAAGAAAACTTTTAAAAGATTTTAAGACTCTAGCAAAAAAAGTCCTAAAATTTTAGAGAAAATGGATAAGGATTCCTATTACTATTTTAAGAAGGTATTAGCACTTAAAATAGCCACTAACATGTGGTTATCCAATGATTTGAAATTATTTGACTAACTATTTGGAAAATATTTAAAACTTTAAAAAGAAAGAAAAAGAATATTTCAACTGAAAATCTATGTTTAAGTAATCTAAATAATTTGAAGAAAAAAAAGTAGTTCCAAAAATTGCCTAACTTTGAAAAGATAACTTAAAATGAGTAATTTAAATATTCCAAACTATATTCGAATACAACTTATGAGGTAATTTTAATTGAAAAGACTTGAAGAAAATATTTTCATTTTTTTGAAGAAAATGATGAATAATCCAAGTGAAAAAAAAACATAATTTTAAAACTTAACTTTAAAAGTGACTTGAAATTTTAAAAGAAACATTTTTGAAATGGAATTGACAAACTTGACAACTTTTGATGATTTGAAATTTTATCAAAACTAAGTAAATGCAATTGTTTAAGAAAGAATTAATATAAAAATAGTTTGTCGTCTGAGGAATTTTAATTAAATTAAATTAAAAAATAAATGTTAGTATTCAACTAAATACAAATAAACAAATAATACAATATAAAAAGATAGAGTTAAGAGTTTGGGTTTGGATAAATTATGCAAATAGTCAAAATTTTCAACTTATTTATTAAAAATAACTATTCATTTGAAAAATTATTAATTATAATCACATTTTAATTAAATGTCAAATCAAAAGTATCCTATTATTACTCTTTTTTTTTCTCAAATTATTTTTATTTTTTAAAAAAAATTATTTAATATTTAAAATTGAATCTTTTTCTCTCCTTTTTAACCTAATTTATGCACCCCTTTCATTTATTAAAAATATGACTTAAATTTATTTCATCAATCAAGAATCCCCTTTTGTTTGTCCGATCCCCTTTTATTTGGTTTCTATAAATAGTGTTACTTGAACTTCAAGTATGTAGTGATGACTAATACGAGAAATGGAAATTTGAAACTTCAATTCTTGATTATTTAATTTAATCTTTTTACTTCCAAGAAGATGCAATTTTTTTTCATCCAAATAAAAAGTTATCATAAAGACTGGAATATTAAAAGATAATACATTTTTATATATTTAATGTATTCTCAAAGTAAAATATATTTTTAATTTATTTCGTGTATTCGATTTTGAATATAAAAAAAATACAAATTCCTTATTCCATATTAAAATGGGTATCCTCCCCAAAATTAAATCACAATACTTTTTAAAAAGCCTAATAATTTTTAGTTTTGTTAAAACTTAAGGAAACATTTGATATTTTAATGAACTCTCAAAGTAAAATATATTTTAAATTTATTTCGTGTATCCAATTTTGAATATCAAAATTATCCAAATTCTTTATTCCATATTAAAATCGGTATCCTTCTCAAAATTATTTTTTGTATCCATTTTTGAATATCAAAGGCATACAAATTACTTATTCGATATTAAAATTGAGTAACCTTTCGAAAAATATATCATGAT
>JBCEWC010013050.1:0-15377 GCA_038996855.1 Solanum aculeatissimum | reverse complement strand
CTACCTTTTCTCCCAAATAGTTATCTACAATAAGTTAGGTGGTAAAACTAGTATTAGTAGCTAATAAACACATTTGGTAGTCCAATTCCACCCAAAAATAACAACCGGACAACAAGCCCGTATTTATCGACCCAAAGACATTCTTTCGACCTTTTCTTCTTTAATCGTATTTTTTCTAATACACATTCTTATATGCATATCATATCCAACTTGTTTTAGTTCCAACTAAACTCACAACAATGCAACAAGTACAACATACAACAACTCCACGCAACACACCATTAGGTAGCATAATATTACATCGAGCGAACGTTCGAATGCCCGAAGTTCCTTCACGAAAGTTGTTCCAACTTCCTAAGCTTTGCAACGACTATATATATGTAACTTAAAAACACCCACAAACAGTCCATAAATTGACATTAATGACCATATTTTTGCCTATAATATTTACGTGAGGAAATGTCCATAGAACT
This sequence comes from Solanum aculeatissimum, assembly GCA_038996855.1. NCBI lineage: Eukaryota > Viridiplantae > Streptophyta > Magnoliopsida > Solanales > Solanaceae > Solanum > Solanum aculeatissimum. The sequence goes on along the minus strand of JBCEWC010013050.1, from coordinate 14,904 downwards.
TCATAAAAATAGTCATACAAGAATCCTAAAAAGATTACCTAAACAAACCAGCTGCAAACATACAATGACCATAATTTCTTACCTAAATTGTGAAGAACTTACCTAAATTGCTTAAGAACCTGGTGGGAGCTTTTTCTTCAGCTTCTCTACTGTTTTGGGATGAAAATGAGCCATTTTCAGCTTTAAAGAATCAAAATAGCTGACATATAGTTGGGCTTGACCCAACCCGGCCCCTGACCTAGTTTCCTGCTCAGGCAGTCGCAGTAAAATTCTCATAACTCTTTATTCTTAAGTCAAATTGATATGCGGTTTTATACGTTGAAAACTAGACTCGTAGACCTTGAATGCGATAGGTCATGGACCTTCTAACTCCTTATATTTTGGGAGATATGGTCTTATATATTTGACCCAAATTTAAGAAGGAATTTTTAAAGAAGCTTACGGTAACTTTGGCCAAAACTTTATCTTGCAACTTCCTTGACTCCAAAACATAACATATGAACTTTGAGATATTAAAATACCCCTTAAAAATCCATTATTATCAAATTATGAACCTTTAGTCCCATCTGAGAAGTGAAACTCAATTTAAATCTTCCGAAAAGAGCGAGGTGCCACTTGGGCCATCTCCCTAATCCTGGATATACATTTAGGGGATTCCTTTGACTTTAAACTTTAATCCCTTGATATTAACACCTAATTGCAACATTATTACCCTTAGATTCTAGCCTGAGTCACATATGCCTTATACAACATGTCACGATCTCCCTAGTTTGACTTAAAACTTCTATACAATCGCTCATCTTATGAGTTAGACATTAATATAGCCCTCCAATCAGAAATTTAATCACTTTAAAAAATTGGTGCTCATTTGACCAAGCCATATCATATCCTATATACATAGTACTAGAACACGTGAGACGCGAGATATTACAAATATAGTTACTATGGGGCATAGTGATTGACGAAGGATGATCGAGCTTCATCTGGAAGCTACGAGTAGGGGGCATTAGATTATTGGTCTCAAAAGTATCCTGTGCGAAGAGTAAGATACTTGGTTTCTTAAACAGGTCCACCAGCCTTGCCATCGTCGGTTTGAGGCTAAGGTCAAGATCAGGGTTATAGAGGTGATCTGCGAGGCCCCAGAGATAATCAGTGTGGCCCCAGAGATAATCAGTGTGGCCTCGGAGATGGTAGACCAGATAGTAGAGGCTATCCTATAGGGAGTCGTCAAGGTTAGTTCTATGCATCTCCAACCTGGTCAGAGGCTGAGACATCAATGATGTTATCACACATATGATTATCTTATGTTAGTAGCCAACAGTAGCTCTATTTGGCCCCGCATCTACTTATTCATATATATCTATATATCTATTTTGCTCCCTAATTATGGATGATTTCTAAGCCATTGTCAGTACCACTTCATGTCTTGACTTTAGTGGGAGGTTCTACAATAGTAGATCTAGTGTACAAGTCATGCTTGTTCCTATTCAGGGGAAGGAAACCCTGGTGGATCCGTTGTTGCTTAATATGCTTGATTTTGATATTATTCTGGGTATGGATTTCTTAGCACCTTATTACGCATTTTTGGATTGTTATGCCAAGACTATGACTTTGGCTATGCCTAGAGTACCTTCAATGATGCGTCAAGGATCTATTAGCTGTGCTGTAGTTGGGTTTATCTCTTATGTACAATCCTAGAGGTTGATTTCCACTGGTTGTTTAGCATATTTGGCCCATATCTGTGATGTTTCAGTTGAGGCCCCTTCCATTGGTTTAGTTCTAGTGGTTTGTGAGTTTCCAAATGTGTTTCCTGCTGATTTACTAGGATTTCCACCTGAGTAATATGTTGATTTTGCCATTGATTTAGAGTTGAGCACTAAACCTATCTCTATTCCTCTATATTGGATGACCCCTACGAAGCTTAAAGAGCTCCTTGTTTAGTTATAGGGTCTTATAGATTAGGGATTTATTCAGTTGAGTGTGTATTCGTGGGGTGATCCTATTTTGTTTGTTAAAAAGAAGGAAAGGACCTTATATATGTGCATTGACTATAGGCAGCTAAATAAGGCGATAGTAAAGAACCATTACCCCTTGCCTCATATTAATGATTTATTTGACCAGTTATAGGGAGCTATAGCATTTTCTAAGATTGATTTGAGGTCCATCTACCGTCAATTGAGGATAAGGGTGGCATATATTCCTAAGATTTCCATTTGGACGTGTTACAACCATTATGAGCTCCTGGTTATGTCGTTCAGATTGACTAATGCTCCTGCAGCGTTTATGGATCTGATGCCACATGTATTTATGCCGTATTTGGATTCTTTTGTTATAGTTTTCGTTGATGAGATCCTGGTATACTCCTGGAGCCATGAGCAACATGCCCAACACTTAAGGGTTGTACGCCAGACACTAAGAGATCACCGATTATATGCCAAGTTTTCCAAATGTGAGTTCTAGTTAGAGTCCGTGGCGTTCCTGGGGCACATGATTTCCAAAGATGGTGTTATGGTAGACTAGCAAGATTTAGGCTAGCCCACTTCTGTTACTGAGGTTCGGAGTTTTGTTGGCTTAACAAATGTTTTGTCAAGGGATTCTCTACTATTGTTACTCTATTGGCCTGATTGATTCTCCAGGGTGTTCCATTTGTGTGGTCTAAGGAGTATGAATCCAACTTATGGAGGCTTAAGGAGTTATTGACTACATCTTCTATTTTGACACTTCCAGTTGAGAGCGAGGTGTTTACAATATACTATGATGCCTCCAGGTATGGGCTGGGTTGTGTATTGATACAACAGGGTCGAGTTATAGTGTATGCCTCTAGACAATTGCACCCTCCTGAGCAGAATTACCCCACTTATGATTTATAGTTTGCATCTGTAGTGTTTGCGCTCAAGATGTGACAACATTATCTATATGGGATTCACTGTGAGATTTATATAGATCATCGTAGCCTACATCATTAGGAGCCAGTGAAACTTGAATTCTAGATAGAGGCAATGGATTGAGTTGTTGACTAAGTATGACCTCTCTATTCTGTACTATCAGGGAAAGACAAATATAGTAGTGGATGCCCTAATCCGAAAGGCAATAAGCATGGGCAACCCAACATATTTACCTACTGTGGAGTGATCTTTAGCCTTGGACATCCAGTCCTTAGCGAATAGTGGCATCAGACCTAACAACCCATCAGGAGCAGACTTTGGTAGCAATTTTGCAACAGCTCAAGAAGGCTATTGGTTGGACAATCTCAAACATTATTGGTATCCCGTTCGGAATATGTACTTATAAATTTCAATTGGTAAAGGGGTACAAGCCAAGTGTACAGCACCGGTGGTATCTCAAGCCACCTATGTAGGAGGTCGTGTGAAAAGATATTATCAAATGGTTGGATGCAGGTATGATATTCCTCATAGCCAACAGTGAATGGGTGAGCCCAGTCCAGTGTGTTCTAAAGAAGGGCGGAATCATTGTAGTCCCTAATGCACTCAATGAGTTGATTCTTATGCGACCAGTTATAGGATGGAGGGTCTGTATGGACCACAAACTTAATTCCTTAACTAACAAGGACCATTTTCCAATATCGTTCATGGACCAAATGCTTGATAGATTGGCAGGAAAAGGTTGGGTTTTCTTTCTCGATGGTTACTCAGGATACAATCAAATCTCCATTGCCCCAGGGGACCAAGAGAAAACCACATTTACATGCCCTCTATGGCACCTTTTCACTCAGGAGGATGCTATTCAGGCTATGTAATACACCAACAATATTTCAAAGATGTACGATGTCCATATTCTCAGACATGGTGGAAGATACAATTGAAGTATTCATGAATGACTTCGGTGTGGTAGGCTGCTCCTTTGAAGATTGCTTGAAAAATCTACAGACAGTGCTACAAAGGTGTGAAAAGTGTAATCTTATTCTAAACTGGGAGAAGTGTCACTTTATGGTCAAGGAAGGCATAGTGCTAGGACACCAGATCTCTAGCAAAGGCATTGAGGTTAACAGAGCCAAAGTGGAGGTGATAGAAAGGCTTCCCTCACCTATTTCTATCAAAGGGGTGAGAAGCTGTCTAGGCCATGCTGGAATCTATAGGCATTTCGTCAAGGACTTCTCAAAGATTGCACACCCGTTGCACAAGCTGCTTGAAAAGGAGACCAAGTTCGTGTTTGATGATGCATGCCTCAAAGCATTTGAAGAGCTAAAGTAGAGGTTGATATCGACTCCTATTATCATTGCTCTAGACTGGTCTAAGCCATTCGAAATCATGTGTGATGCCAGTGGGATTGCAGTGAGTATGGTGTTAGGACAGCGTCGTGAGAAGATCCTGTATCTGATATACTATGCTAGTAAAGCTCTGAATCCAGCACAGAAGAATTACACTATCACAGAACAAGAGTTGCTCGTAATAGTCTTTGCCTTTGAAAAGTTTAGATCCTATCTCTTGGGTACCAAGGTCATTGTCCACACAGACCACTCGATATTGAAATACCTAATGTCAAAGAAGGATGCAAAGCCAGGATTGATTAGATGGGTCTTCCTTCTCCAAGAATTTGACTTTGAGGTGATCAATCGAAAGGGGACAGAAACCAGGTGGCAAACTATCTCTCCAAATTGGAAGAAGAGGTTATGGTGAAATTTGATGATGGAGCTGAAATTAATGACTCCTTTCCTGATGAATGGGTATAAACAGCATCACATGATTTAATTCCATGGTTTGCTGACTTTGCAAACTATTTGGTTAGTGACATTGTGCCACCAGATCTGAACATTCACCAGCACCGCAAGTTCATGGCAGATGTACGAAAGTTTTTTTAGGATGATCTATATTTGTTTTGTGTATGTGTGGATGGAATCATTTGTCGTTGTGTCCTGGAGGTGGAGATGATAAGAATTCTAGAGGCATGCCACTCATCACTGGTAGGTGGGCATCATAGTAGAGCTCAAACAACATATAAAATCTTGCAATGCAGCTATTATTGACCGACGATCCACCAAGATGCTCGAGTATGCAAAGGCATGTGACAGGTGCCAAAGAGAAGCGGCCATTTCCCGCAAATAGGAGCTCCCTCTAAACCCTATATTGGTGATTGAGCTATTTGATGTATGGGGGATAAACTTCATAGGCCCTTTTGTAAGCTCGCCTGGGAACAAGTACATCCTAGTCGCTATAGATTATGTGTTAAAATGGGTGGAAGCGGTAGTGCTTCCTAATAATGAAGGCAAAAGTGTCACAACATTCCTGGAAAAGAACATCTTCTCCAGGTTTGGTACCCCATGAGCCATCATTAGTGATGGAGGATCATACTTCTGCAATCGGCTATTCGAAGCACTACTAGAAAGATATGGAGTGAAGCACATAATAGCAACCCTTATCATCCCCAAACTAGTGGGCAAGTGGAAGTGTCAAATCAAGAGATTACAATCTCGTCCAAAATAGTGAATGCAAACCAGACTGATTGGTCATGAAAGCTAAATGATGCATTATGGGCATACCGGACAACATTCAAAACACCCATTAGGATGTCTCCGTACCAACTAGTCTCTTGGAAAGCATGTCATTTGCCAGTGGAACTTGAGCATAAAGCACTATGGGCACTCAAAAAGTTGAATCTGGACTAGAAGGAGGTCACCACCGCAAGGCTGAACCAACTTAATGAGCTTGATGAGTTTTTCCTAAAGGCATATGAGAGTTCAACCCTGTATAAGCAACACATGAAGCTGGAGCACGACCGGCGTATCGAGAATTGCCATTTTGCACCTGGAGACCTAGTATTGCTCTTTAACTCTAGATTGAGGCTATTTCCTAGAAAGCTCAAATCTAGATGGACGGGACCATTCAGAATAGCACAAGTATTTAGTAATGGAGCTATTGATTTGGAGAAACGAGATGGCTCTACATTCAAGGTGAATGGTTAAAGAGTGAAGTTGCACCTAGGCAATGAAGAAGAAATCAAGACAGTGGAAGAATGGACACTTGAGAAAGTCTGAGTACTCAAGTGAGATGAGTCGTGCCACAACATTAAATCAGGCACTACTTAGGAGGCAACCCACTCTGAGAGGTGCTTAGGCGCCCAAGTATGTTTCTCTTGACCCCAGTTCCTTATATTTTGCTTACGTGCATTGGGGATAATGCACAACCTTTTTCATGGGATGTTGGTGGTTATACGACCTCAGTGAAGTCTGAGTAACTTTGGCCTATAACTACCCTAATTTTTTTATTCAAATGGTTTTCTTACCTGTGTTCTTTCCCTGCGGATTGTATTTTATGTTGAACCAACATATTTAGGATGTTTAGGTAGCATGTGTAGTGCATAGTATTGATATCCATGGCATAGTAAATTTTGTGTAAAAATGATACCTACCAAATTTTTGTTTTGCTAGTTTGATAGTAACCATGCATGATTAGGTTAGCTGATAGTGTTGTTCTGATAAGTGTGTGACTGTGATAAAAAGCATGATCTGGTAGTCATGTTAATATGTAAAGCAGTTCCATGAGTTAGTGAGAATACTTGCATGATTCTCTACTGTGCTTTAATTTAGAACTTGCCCTATTACTCATGTTTTGACTCTAGGTTAGTTGGTTAGGAAAGGATCTTAGGCCATTGTTCTAATTTAGCCCATTTAGTTTAAATATAACCAACCAAAGATGTTAATTATCCCTTGATCCTTATTTGAGCCTAACATTGACCCTATTCTTTGTAAACACCTAGACCTTAATAAATGATAATTCCCAAAGTTGGCCTTGTTCTTTCCTTGAACATTGTGAACTTCAACTCAGGCTAAAAGCCTAAGTTGAAGATGGCTGGTATAAGGAGAAGTCATAGAAAAGGGGAAAATGCTTAGTGATACAGAGAAGGAGAAAAAAGAATGAAAAGGGTGCAAGAAAAATGATGAAATTGCCAAAGTTTGAAACAACATAAATGAATAAGGACAAAGTGCTAAAAACATGAAAAACGCACCCTTAAACAGTTTAAAAGTGGAAAAAGAGATAAGAAAAGAAATGTGATAGTTTGGTAGGGTGAAAGTGGTGAATAATGTAGTATCAAGGAGGGCCGCAGTCAATATGTATCCATAGAATCACTCCAAAGCCCCCTGAGCCTACATTACAAGCTTAAAAAGTCCTAATGTGATCCTAGTCCAACTAGTCAATGGGTCATAAATCTAGAGTATAGGGACAAACATATGGTATTGGGCACAGTAATTGATATCTTTTGTGAGAGTGAGTGTTTTGATAGAGTCCCAATGAAATTGAATTGAAAATATCACCCAGAGTGTATGATGGACTTCTTTTTGTGAGGGCACTTGCATTACATTGTTGATACTTAACTAATTTAGTGATATGTTTCTTATTTGTGGATGCATAGCTTGTCATAGTTGCACTATTGGAATTTTTTAGTCTGCATTGGTTTACTAGATAGCTAACTGATTTGTATTTTGAGGAGACTTGGATATCTATTTGAGGTTTGGATGTATTCTGTCCCATTGGGTTGATGTCTATGTGTCTTTGTGCTGCTTAAGTAGATTGAGTCCGTCACTTGAGGACAAACAATAATTTTAAGTTGAGGGTGTTGATGTGCTGCCAAAATACAACACTTTTAATTCTTAAAACTTGGGATTTTTTATGTTCTCAAAGCGATGTTAGTAGATTTGATGTTTTTTTTTCAGGATTTTAGTGTTGGCGTGTTTTGAGCTTGAATTACAAATTTTGCAGGAAATTGGCAGTTTACGAGACCCTCTACGGGTCGTGGGTCATTCCATGAGTTGTAAAGGGTGTTTTTTTGTTGTTCTAGTGAGGGGTTGAAAAGTGAGTCCCACTCTATAATATTTGAGCACGAGTCGTAGACCATCATACGAGTCATAGAGTGCGATCGTGAAATGAAGAAGCAGAAAGTGAAGAATTGTTGAAAGTGACTTAGATGAAACCCTTCACGAGTCATGGAATCTTACACGACTCGTGTAGAAGGTTTCCTGAAGGATGCCTGTAGCTGCAACCACATTCCACGAGACTTCAACTCACAAGCCGTAAACTATCTTACGAGCCGTAAAACATGCTCGTGACCGATGCCAACACAGTTATCCTATTTTGATTTAGCTTTGTATTTTAAGTACTATAAATAGGTTTTTAGGTTTTTATCAGATAGAGAACGTATTAGGATATTAGATACAATACTTTTAGAGAGAGAATATCAACATTGAGAGTTTGTGAACAATATTTTGTGATTCTATTAATTCAAGTTTAATTTTTGTTGAGATTTTGGGATTTTGTTCATCATTTCTTATTGCGTAAGTTATTTAATTATGTATTCTTCTTACATGATTTCTAATCATACCTCAAGTACTTATTGATAAATCCACAACTAGGGTTGTGGAAACAATGACGAACTAACTAAGATAAAATTGGATTACTTGTAATTTTTTGGATGGTGTTAGGATGCATTAATTAATTTCTTCACTTTAATTGATTTTTAATGGAATGCCTACGTTAGAACTCGCCTAGTATCACCTTTCTGATCCAAGAGGTGACGAATTGGAAAAGAATTAATTAACAGAGGTTGATTAATTTCTCTCACCTAATTAGACTATTAGGGGTAGTAGTTTTGGTCTGGGATAAAAAGTAAGGGTTAGTAATGCAACATCATAGAGACCGATTAAGTAATGTGATAAAATTCACCTAGATGCCCGATCAAGGATTTAGGAGAACTTAACTTACTGTCCTACACCTGCACACCAGAAAAGAGTCGCAAGTATCCAAGAACACTTAGTTAGGGAGTCATGGGGAACACATCACCCTAGTTTGCTTCTCTTCTAATTTCAATCACTTGTTATTGTCACCATTGTTGTTCAGTGCCACATTTACTGCATTGTTTGCAGTATTATACACGTTATTGTAGGTCATTCTCCTTAGCGTCTTTTGGATCTTTGGGTCAAACAAATTCAAGGGGTTTCATCGACTTTGAGTGTTATGCGTACACTACACCTGCACACTGTAACAAAACAAAAATAACGAAAATGTAAAATTAGAGAAATAAGGATTAACTCCCAATCTACTTGAATTAAACAAGTCTAGTCGTATTCCCCGTCAACGACACTAAAGTCTTAATGTTGCCTAAGATACACCTCCTTTTTGAAGGTTAAAGCGGTAGTTGTCAAGATATATAACCTAACCAAGGTTAGGGTCAAACCCATAGGGAATGTGGTGGACTTCTGATTAATTCAAAGCAAAGTGAGGTGATTAACCTACTTATCTCCCGAAAGGGGGGGGGGTTGTAATTGCAAGAAAAATAAATCTAGACTAGTTCAAGTATTGTGAAATTATTAGAAAAGTTAACTAGGGTGATGTGTTCCCCATGGTTCCCTAACTCAGTATTACTAGATAATTAAAATCTTTTCCAGTGTGTAGATGTAGAATAGTAAGTTAAGTTTACCAAACCTTTTGATCCAGGTGAGAGGTAAACTTCAATACGGGATTTGATCCATCTCCGGATTATGACATTACTAACCTTTACCTATTGTACGTGTCCTTTTGATCTTGTTTAGTTGATTAGATGAGAAAACATCAATCAAATCATGTTAATTATTCTCTTTTTCTATTCATTACCTCCTTGATCCGACAAGTAACACTAGGCGAGTTCTAACGTTGGCCACTATTAAAAAGCATGCAATACGAAGAGAAGTAATTAATATGTTCATACACACTTTCTAAGAATTATGAATTATCTTATTTTACTTTGTTAGTTCTTCATGATTCCTACAATCCTTGTTGTGGATTTATCTACTCATGATCAGTGTAGATGCAAGAATCATGATATAAAATAACCCAATTGAGCACTTACACGAATGAATTTATGAACAAGGAATTCAACTCTTCAATAGAAATCACAAGTATGAATTAAGAACAAAGAATATTGTTTCTTTGATGTTCTCTCTCTAAACTTCTAAAACTTCTCTCCAACTTCTAGAAACTTAACGAAAAATAACTTTAAAATCTATTTATAATGTCTAAAATATAAAACCAAATCACAATAGGAAAATTGGGTTGGGAAGCTCTACGGGCCATATAATATTCCACGACCCATAATCTAGGTTTCATGCTTCTTTTTTGCAAAATTGGAGTGGTCTTCTACGAGACCCATCTACGGGCCATATAGGATTCTTTGGCATGTGGAGGGTTTCGTTTGATAAACTTTCAGCACTTCTCTACTTTTTTTATCCTGAGGGTACAACCTCAACTATGACTCGTAGAATATTCTATAGCTCATCTGCATGGTCATACATTCTTATTTAGAAAATTTCCCTTAACTGGAATTTGTTACGAAACCTCTTCTATGGCTCGTGAAATCTTTCACGACCCATAAAGGGTTTCGTGGATCATCAAAATCCGCAATTTCAACACACTTGGCTCGAAAATCATGTTAACCTTGTAATCCTACAAAACAAACATAAAAACACATCAAATCTACTAACATCACTTTGAGAACACCCAAATTTCTAAGTTTTAAGCATCAAAAGTGTTGTATTTCTATAGAACATCAATACCCTCAACTTAAAATTATTATTTGTCCTCAAGTGTTGGACTCAATCTGCATAAGCAGTACAGTAACACACAAACCTCAGTTTAATGGCACACATCATATCAAACTCAGCACAGATACCCACACCACTTATAAATGCATATCAGATAGCTCTCAAGACAACCAATGCAGATTAATACATTCAACAGTGTAACTATGACAAGCAATGTAATCTATGATAAGAAACAATCACTGAATTAATCCCATATTAACAATGCAATGCAAGTGCCCTCACAGAAAGAAGTCCCATCTCCCACTCATAATGATATTTTAAAATTAAATACTTGGGACTACACAAAATCACTTAATCTCGCAAAAGATATTCACACACTGCATTCAATTCCATATGCTTTCCCCTGCACTCAATACTATGACCTTCGACTAGTTGGACTAGGATCAGTTTAGGATTTTCTAGATTTGAAATGTAGAGTTAAGGGGGCTTCGGTGTAATGTTTTGGGAATATAATGACTAAAAGCCCTCCTTGACACTGCGTTTTCCTATACGTTTTCCCTAGCAACACTGATGTATTCATCTTATTCTCCCTTTTCTACCATTCTATGCTTTTTAGGGTGCCTTACTCTCATTTTTAGCACAATGTCTTATATTTTCACACTCTTTTTCTTTTTAGCTCATTGTTAAGGCATCTTTTCTTATTTTCTAGCACCCTTATCATATTTTTCCCTTATTTCATGTATCACTAACTTCCACCCTATTTATTTTGATCTCCCTTACACTAGCCACCCTCAACATAGGCTTTTGGCTTGAGTTGAGTTGCACAATACTCAACCTACAAACTAGAGCCACTTTTGGTATCCAACTTCAACGTAGGCTTTTTGCCTCTGTCAAGGTGCACAATGTTCAAGGGAGGACCAGAGCTAATTTTAGGATTTCACAATCAACAAAGCTTGGTTACTTAGGTGTATACAAAGAAAAAGGTACATCCTTGGCTCAAATATTCGGATCAAGGGATACATTACACATTTGGTTTGTCATTTAGGCTAAGTGGACTAATATGAATAATGGCCTAAGATCTTTCCCTAACCAACTAACCTACAGTCTAAGTCAAAATAACAGGGCAAGTTCTGAATTAACACACAGTATATGAATCATTCAAATAAGCTCACACACATGACACTAATTACAGTATCAACTCAGACTCTTAGATCATGCTTTATATCATCATTACACCTCACTTATCCGAACATGCATTATCAATTAATCAAACATGCATGGTTGCTATCAAGACTAACTAACAAAATTTTTTAGTAGGTATCATTTTTCAATAAAAACACACATCATGCCATAAACATCGTTACTATATGCTACTAATACTATCTTTACATCCTAGACATATCGGTTCAACATAAAATAAATATCCTTAGGGAAAAATAATACAGGTAAGAAAACCCTTCGAATTCAAAATTAGGATAGTTATAGGCCAAGGTTACTCAGAATTCACTGAAGCCTATAACTACCCACACCCCATCGAAAAAGATGTGCATTTTCCTCCATGCACATAAAATATCAAAATAAAGAACAAGGGTAAAAAAGAAAGCATACCGGGCACTTAAGCACCTCGCTCTGACTGAGACTGTCCACCCTCACCTGCCTAGTGAACTCCTCAACTATAGGAGCATGTCCAGAACCCCTCGCTCTCTCTAGCTTATGAGCTCGCCTCATCTCCTTATCCTGCATCGAGCGTATCCTAGCAAGCTCTAACGTTTGCTCCTCTATCAACCCCATTTCTAATCTCACCACATCTGGGTCATCTGTACGGGGTCTCTTCCCAAGGGAAGGTACTGGTGTCTCCTTTGGAGAAAATAGATCTACCATAGCCTCAGTAGGGTCGGTCTGTGGGAACATAAGCGATGTTGCGAGGGTTGCTCTCATCTTGGCCCAGAGCTGCTGGATCTCCATTTGAATGGTCATCATATCTATTGATTATGTTGTGTTGAGACTTTTTTGTACTTTCCGCTCAAATACATCAATGTGGTTGTCCACGGGTATAAGTCTCTCCTGGATAGCAGTCTCCACGAACATCCACATACGGGCCTTAGTCTCTACAATGACTTGGCGGACCTAGGGTCTAATCTTTTATAGAAACTGAGTCAATTGGGACTCAGTACGGGCCTGTCTCTGTGACATGGCCTGTATTGATATCGCCAACACAAATACTATGCCAACGGGTGCTGTTGGAGTGGGCTCGACCTCTAGTAAAGGAATAGTAGTAGTGGGACCCTGCTCCATCTCAGTCTCTGTCTATGAGGGGACCTCAACAGCAGGAGCAACAATGGTGGTGGTAGAAGGAGGCTCAGGCGGTGGCACCATAGTGAACATCTCAGGCATATGAACTGGTGGTTATGGTGCCCATCAGAGTGACACCGGATTATCTTCAACCTTTATTAGGCTGGTGTCCAGTATCCTCTGAACATCTATAATCGAATCTAAAAGATGAAGACTTTCCACCCCCGCCTCCAAGCATAATCTGTAAATGAGGTATAGGAAGGGGATGGAGGTAGACCTCTTTAGGGACACCTCATGTATCTTCTCAACATTCAACAGGTCCCAATCAATCAGATAGCTAGCTAAGATGCTGGCAACAAAAACAGGATGGTCTGGCGTCAATGTATTATCAACAAGTATGGGCCAGATCCATTGCCTCACCACAGCCCACCAAAATTTGGCAGTGAAGCTAAGTTAAGCCTTCACTATGGACTCTACTGACGTAGAAATCAACTCAGTGTTGAGGCTCTACTTTGTAATGTGGTCAGCAACCCACCTCATCAATGAGGCTCTACAAGCTTGGTCTCTCATCAGGTTTGTATCCCGAGTCTGTCCCACTTTCCTATCGAACTCTATTATAGACCTGGGGGCTAGGAACTCTGGCCCAAAGAGCATGTGGTGGATAGTGGCCTCTGACATATCCACCCAATGACCTCTCACCCTTTTATGTGTCGGTCAAGGTGGCATAAGATGCAAAGAACTCAAGAACCATGGCCGAGGATTACTTACCTGATGGGTCTGCCAGCCACTGGAGCCTGTATCTGGTGATGGTGTCCTAGAGGCCTGGGACACTATCAAGTACAGAGGTGATAACTCGAGGCTTCTAAAAAATATAGCGAGTTGGTCAACCTCACTTATTTTTTTGTATATCCTCAAAATATATGGCATGCATGCCTTTGACACACCACCGATAGATCAAGTATACAAAGGTGGGGGTGGTATCGAGGGAATGAAGTAGAAGTGAAGTTTGACCCCTCCTCAGATCCTGACTAGGACCCTCCCTCAGACGAGGTCATCTGTATGGAGCTACTGGCCCTTTCACTTCTCTTGTCAGACTAGGAAGGATAGACCAGATCGCTTGGTTCTGGAGCTGGCCATCCTATTTGGTGGCAGCCCGTGTCTGATGAAGCTCGACGCCCAGATCAGGCTGGACGCCAAGCTCCTCTAATGAGCCACTAGACTCAGGAACGGCCTTAGAGTCCATAGGCTTTTCATGTAGTCGCTCCCTCATGGCTTGTATCTCATCTCATCTCGGCTTTGGAGCCATGGTACTTGAAAAGCACACATTTAGAAAATATGATTAGCCCCACTAGTCAAGGAATAAAAAACAAAAACATATCAGAACTAGGCACACAGGGGTCTACAAGGGCTCCTTTATGGGTCGTAGTGAAAACTATAAGCCGTAGAAGGTCCTCGTAGAGAATAGAGTCTATTAAAATTGGTTACTGGAATGACATCTATTACACTTGGTACAACTCGTAAAATCTTTTATGCATCATAAAATTAGATTGTAGATGACACTCTAGTACTTGGTTTATACAGGCAGGCCCATACGAGACCTATCTACAAGTCATAGATCAATCTACGGCTTGTAAAAGATCTCGTCTAATGAGAACTTAGAAATTTCAAGTTTATAAAATTTATTATAAGGGGAAACTATGTAACACCCCGTGTTTTCTATATTCTAGTCCTATTTATGTGATACTTGACATAGCCTTATGGTACATAGGTGAGGGACTAAGTTTTTTCCATTAGAGTGGTTATAATTGGGATTGGATCGAAAAGTGTTGTGACATCCCCAAATGTTTCAGTGGGTATGAGTTCAAGTTAAACTCGATAAAAGCATTTAAATTCACGATAATAAAGTGATATTTGAGTTGAAAGTCTAAAGTGAAGTATTAAGATACAATATATGGGATTATGAGTTGGAAAATAAGGTAAGATAACGAGCTTCTTTCTTGACGTAACTAAGCTACTAGGTGCACCACCTACTCGAGCTATATGGATCTAGCTAATGGGTCAGACCTAAGCCTATGTTAGTGGAC
>JBCEWC010013049.1:0-15378 GCA_038996855.1 Solanum aculeatissimum | reverse complement strand
GTTTTATTAAAAAATATTGATAAATTTAATATTTATAATAATTAAGGACATTTTTGTAAATTTTCAAGTTACGATACGTACAGTACCATACAATCAAATCAAACAAAAAATTATCATTAAACAGTAGCAACCCATACAGTCTATCCAAACATTAGACAGTATAATACTGTACAATACCATACCATACCATACAACACCATACATTATGAAACCATGACAAACCACCATCCAAACAGGTTGTAATTGAGCATTGCACTTAACGTAATGTTTCAATGCATTGATGGGATTGGAAAGCATGAATTGTGAATGTCCTTAATGAGAATGAGTCAAACATGAATGGAGTCGAAGTGGTCAATGAAGATCTTTTCTTTTCCCTAATTCAACATGAACATTTTGAGTATAAAATAATGTCTTAAAAATAGAGTTGTGTCTTAAATAGGTGAATGAGTTGAAAGGGATTAGCTTATCAAACTTTTGAATCTCTAAGCATTCTAAATTATGTCACAAAATATTACATGAATATTATCCTAAAATAACAAAATGCTTTGGAAGAAGAGTGAAAAAAAAAAGAAACGGAAAAAGACAAAGGATTAAAGATGGCAAAAGAAAGAACAAGATTTTAATGACATGAAAAAGTTGAAGCCATTAAAGTCTGTTTTGTCAATAAAAGAATGCCTTACACAAGTATGAGTTGGTATGCCTCTCTCATAGTAAAATTTTTGTTATCAACACTTAGTAATAGTTATTTCTTTGTAGTAGCTTGCAAGTTCTCCTTTCAGTAATGTTAGAAAGTTATGTCCTAATTTCTAAGGATAGTAATATTATAAGTATTGTATTTAAACTCTATATTTATCCCATGAAATCTATGTAAAAAGAAAAATTATCCAATTTTTGAGTACTTTAACTCAAGTGATTGCATGTTCTCTCTTAACAAACCAATTCGATAGATGGAAAAAAGAAAACCTCTTTTCAGATTCCTAATTCACATTAACTCTGATTTTATTTACGAACGTCTCATGACTAAATTAGATTCGGACCACATTATACTAACAATCATATACTTATTTGTTACTATTGCCCCATGTTAGGCGCCCCAATAATATGTTCATATAATTTTGGTCAACCCTAAAATCTTATAAGTTAACTTTGAATTAACCTAGATCAATGTCCATTTTCTTAACAAACCAATGCGATAGATCGAAAAAAGAAAACCTCTTTTCAGACTCCTAATTCACATTAACTCTGATTTTGTCTTATGACGTCCCATGACTAAATTAGATTCGAACCACATTATACTAAAAATCATATACTTATTTGTTACTATTGCCCCATGTTATGTCCAATAATATGTTCATATAATTTTGATCAACCCTTAAATCTTATAAGTTAACTTTGAATTAACCTAGCTAGATCAATGTCCATTTTCTTAACAAACCATTGCAATGCGATAGATCGAAAAAAGAAAACCTCTTTTCAAACTCCTAATTCACATTAACTCTGATTTTATCTTACAACGTCCCATGACTAAATTAGATTTGGACCACATTATACTAAAAATCATATACTTATTTGTTATTATTGCCCCATGTTAGTGCTCCAATAATATGTTCATATAA
Organism: Solanum aculeatissimum; assembly: GCA_038996855.1. NCBI lineage: Eukaryota > Viridiplantae > Streptophyta > Magnoliopsida > Solanales > Solanaceae > Solanum > Solanum aculeatissimum. Next base: position 13,762 of record JBCEWC010013049.1, on the reverse strand, counting down.
TTTTGATCAACCCTTAAATCTTATAAGTTAACTTTGAATTAACCTAGATCAATGCCCATTTTCTTAACAAACCAATGTGATAGATCGAAAAAAGAAAACCTCTTTTCAGACTCCTAATTCACATTAACTCTGATTTTATCTTACGAACGTCCCATGACTAAATTAGATTCGGACCACATTATACTAAAAATCATATACTTATTTGTTACTATTGATTGCCCCATGTTAGTGCCCCAATAATATGTTCATATAATTTTGATCAACCCTTAAATCTTATAAGTTAACTTTGAATTAACCTAGATCAATGTCCATCTTCTTAACAATTCCAGATGAATATGGTTTGTGATAGCACAATACATTAGAACAAGATCTGCTCAAGAATACATGCACACAAAATTCAATTTCAAAAGAAACAAAACAACAAAAGATTAACAAACACCCATGTAAATTCAAGAAAATGAATATTTACTTAGCTACTATGTTGCTCGAACTCTCTAACAATGTTATCACACACACACCTGTCGACATTTTGAAGAGCCCGAACACACATATATAGTTTAGTCCCATATCATGACAACTGCAATGACTCCAACACCTAGAAGGACAGCAACAAACTTAAAGAATTGAGTGTCAAAGTAACATTTATTTTGTGGTTTAAACCCTTTTGCAATAAGGTGATTTATTGCCACATAAATAAAAACCCCACAAGCAATTCCCATTGAAATAGCATAAGTCCAATCAGCTGTATGTCCTTCACTAGTAGCATCAATTGCAATTCCTATTCCTACACCTATAGGGCTTGAAATTGCAAAAGCAAAAGAGTAAGCACAAGTAAGTAGAAATGGCCTTTTTGGTATCATCCTTAGAAGTGCAATGCCCATTGCAATAGCTGCAAATATTTTGTGCAATGAAATTGTCCATAGGTTTCTCCATGCCTCTCCCTTTGTAGCTGAAAATAAATCGAAGGAACGCCAATTAGGGTATTAGCCTGTCGCTAGGATAACCAATGGATTATCAAGAAAGTTCTTAGCTAATTCAGTGTTTCCTTAGTGCAATTAGGGTATTTTGATAGTATATAGATTTAAGTGACTTACAACAATTGGTAACCTTTGTGTCAAACCTAATATGAGTAAAACCTACTATATCTAGTTAAATAATTTTATAAAAGTTCTTTACACTGTCAGTATCTATATATAATCACTCGGAGATAGTGTCTCCACATAATTTAATTAGAGAAAAGATTATATATACTAGGAATAATAATTTATTTACCTGATACTCCAACAGCAATGCCTTCAAAAATAGAGTGAAAACACAATGCAAGAATGAGAAGTATTGTATCCCCAAGTGAAGTTGTCTTGAGAAAAGGAGTTATTGTTCCATGTCCCTCATCAATATTAGTTGACCTTCCTTCTTCTTCCACTTCAACTTTGGACTCATTTGATTCATTTGCACCCTTTGTCACAAACATAATAATACAATCACTAAACATAGTGAGAAGGTAACCTGCAACAAAATCATAAATTAATAATTTAGAAAAAAAAATTCACATATTTTATGTGATTGCAAGTCCCTCATGACTCTTCAGAATTGTCAAATGTGTGACGGATGCTCCAGAAGTATTGCATTTTTTAGGGTTTGATGTGAATGCGCTAGTATTTTTGAAGAGTTTCGGCAACATAGAACTTGCTAAGGGCGTTAGAAGAATGAGTTAAAGGACAATGAAAAAAAATTCCCTTTTGAAGTTCCACTCCGATCCTTTATAGTTTCAAAATGTTATGATACTGAAATGAACGTCTTCCCATTATTCATGTACTCCTATATCTACCATGTTTTATTATTGAGCGGAGTTCCACAGAGGGTTAATTCCAAGAAGGTATATAAAAAAGAAATTATACGAAAAATTATGCTAAAGTAGTCAAAATGTATGAATGAACATGTTCAATTCAATAAAAGAAAATCTTTTTGTGGATTCATTGTTTTTGTAACTCTTATGACACCATATTCACACTAGACTTCAAATGAACAAATTTCACTAGAAAGATGGAGCTATCATATGATGAATTAACATTGCTAAGAATTTAAGTTATATACGTTATCGATTTTACACTATCAAAGCCCTATAAGATTTGACAAGATAGATTACCTGCTACGACAGATAAGTATATTCTAACATAACAAAAATGAAAAAAGGGAGGGTAACCTGCAGAAGCCAACATAAAGGCAAAAGGGTACTCTTTTTCTGTAAGTTCACCAAAAGTTGTAGCAGAATCACTCAAGAAATGCATCAAAGAAGTCCCTAAGAAAACACCACCAGCAAATTGAGTCCCTAACAAGAGAAACCCCTCATTCCATCGATAGAAATAAGGCGATACGCCACCAACAAATGTGCTCACAAAGAGTATGATCAAGCAATAAGCTTTAACAAGAATCAACCCCCTCGCGCGTAAATTTGTGTTTGCATCTCCATTTGAATTATGATCATCATCATTAGCACCACCATGAGCATTGGTAGTGAAAAATTGCAAGAACAAATACAAGACTAGTGTTAACAGATTAGTTGACTTTTTTATGGAAGTCATGATCATTTCTTGTTCTATAAAAGTTAGTTAAGATTAGTTAGTGTATTTAATGATTGTAGTATGTTTGCAGTACAAATTTGACTTTTGGATTTTGGATGAGATTGTACTACAAAAAAGGTTGGTACAAAGTTGCTTATTGGCCACCTTCTTAGGGTGTTGACAATTTCATGGATATTGTTACTTTTTTTTTTTTAACATCAGAAAAATTTGTGGTCGCTATTCTTTGGGTGCTTATTGGATAAATTCAGTTTTATGTAATAACTCGCAAATCATACACGAGATGTAGTAAAACCATACTGGACAAGTCTGGTGTGACGAGCTCGACTGATGAGAAGGCATTGGCAGAAGGAACGATCTTTGGCTTCCATTACGATACCATATTTAATTATAAAGTACTTCCTTCGTTCCTTTTTAGTTGTCATGTATATTAAAAATGTTTGTCAAAATAGCTGTCAAGTTAAACAATCAAAAGAGAATTAATTTTTATTCTAACTTAGCCCATAACATTAATTATTCTAGAATTAAAAGGTATATAAATAAATAAAAATTAAAATTTTAATAAGGGATATATTACTCAAACTGCGAGAGTTGTATAAAATATTATCGTGGCAACTAAAAGAAAAGGAGGGAGTATATATCTGGAATAAAAACTATAGCATATGATAGCAATGTGGTGAACATAAACTCCAATGCTTCTAAAGAGGGGGAAATGTGATTTAAAAATGGAAAGAGGATAAGATAATATATTTGCCAACAATAATAAAAGAAATTATTAGATAGTTCTTTCAAAATTTAAATTGAAGTACATAGTTGAAATTTAGCAGCATAGATGGCAACTCACTTACAACTTGTTTGGATGGTGGTTTTTCATGGTATAGTATGATATTATTAGTAAGAGATTCACGTTTGCTTTGATCGTTTCATTAATTATCTGGTATGGTATGCTTTGGTTTCATGATTTTGTAACCATGAAAACCTTCACATTTTGAAATCATCAATTTGGTGGCATCCCACGGTTCTTTTATTATTATTTTTTCAATTATACCCTTATTTAACTTTGAATAATTCTAATTTATCATTTGTTATTTATTAAACTTTTATCCTAATATATCTCCTGCTTTTATATTATTTATTTTCTTCCATACCAACTTTTGAAGCTTCTCTTCTACCTTTCGTCTTGCTCCCACGATTCAGCTTATTTTTTTTATGTTCATTTGTAAAAAGTTCTTATTGTTTATTTTCTTGTGTTGTTTGAATAAATTGGAGATATATTAACTTGCTTTCCTACTTGATTCTATGTATTCATTAAAAAAATATTAATAAATTTAATATTTATAAGAATTAAGGATATTTTTGTATATTTACCAGTTACAGTACAGTACCATACAATCAAATCAAACAATAAAATTATCATTAAACAATAGGAAATCACATATCCAAACATTGTATTATACTATACTGTACAATATCATACATTCTTAAACCATGACAAATCATCATCCAAACGGAGGGCTAGTCGATATTTCCTAGGAAAAATCACCAAATAAATTTTGACAAAACCCCTTGTTGCATATGTCAACCATGGAAAGCCTAGCCAATACTTAATTGGGAGGGGCTTTTTTTCTATTTTGGCATATGGAGACATTTATTTAAATAAATATTTAATTAAGAGTCGTTACATAAAAAGACCAGTTTAGACAATATAGTATCCATTATATATCGTCGTAAGTAGAGGAAATAAAACTAGATGATACATGAAAAAGCTTTAAGCATATGGTTAAGCTAGGGTTAGTTTTACAGATGATCAACAACTTTTACTTTATTAAACATCATACAAATAATTATATATCGAATTATACAAACTTTGTGCACGAATTGTATAGCGAAATATATAAATGTTATACAAAAACTATGAATTATATAATGAATTATACAAACGTATACAAATATTGCGTGAATTATACAAACGTTGTTATAACTATAGTTATGAAATGTAATTACCCAAACACAAAATAACTTCCACAAACACTATTGGAACTCAAAAGATTAACAAAAGAGACCCAAGGAATGATTTATGGGGTTTAAAAGTTTGTTGGGTTTAAAAAATATATTCCCTTCGTTTACTTTTACTTGTCACTATTTCACTTATCGAGGTCAAACTATATGAACTTTGACCAACATTTTAAGATGTATTTTGTTCATCATATTAATATGAGAAGGATTGCAACTTATAGCATTTTTCATATAGTTTTCAACCATATAAATTATAGATTTCAAATATTAAATTCAGAACATAATACTATTCTACAATACAAATTGTAAAATTTCAGGGGACTAAAATAAATGAATTAAATCAAATGAAAAATATCAAAAATAATTTTTAAATTAAATCCCGCATAAATGAATTTTTAAAAATAATTTAAATATCAAAAATGAAAAATAAAATTTGGTCCAAAGAAGTCATCAATCAAATTATTTGATCAAATTCAAATTTGAGGCTGAAGTAAAACAACAATTACAGCGTGAGGGTGGACTCTCTTCTCAACTTTTTATTGAAAGGCCCAATGAATTAGAATTTTCCTATTGGTCCAAGTCATTTCGGGACAAACGAATCATTTATGAAGAAAATGAGCTTCAAGAGAATGATTATAAGAACTAGAAGAAGTGCTTCTATATATAAGCACAAAGTTTCTCGGCCTCTTCCTCACCAATAAAGGGGAAATGAATTTTGTTCAAATTTCGAATTCTATTTTCCTTCAGTTTATTTTCAACAATTTTTCAAGTCGCATTACATCATATCTTTAAAGCTTAATCTTTTAGTAGAACTCAACAATCCTCTACATGTATGAAAAATTAGTATATTATGAAAATAGGTATGAAAAAACTGTGATTTACTAGTAAGGATTAATCACATATGGAAAGTAGGTTTTCTTTTTGAACCTACATCGAATTTGCTTCATCAATTGATAGATTTGATATTCTTGAATCGCTGACCCTTGATATATTCCTAGACAACATATTTTATACAACTAACCCCTTAACCGTTCTTATGCTCATTGTTGTGTTTGTTTCGGCTATGAACACCGTTTAATTTCATGAGTTCATAGAAAATGGTCTTACGCTAATTCTCCTTGAATTGACTTATACTACATACTTACATAGGCGATTCCTGAATCTGCGATCCGTAGACAGACTGTGTAATCATATCAAACTTAAAAATCATGAAAAAAGTCTAAGCACTTTATCCTTAATTCTGAATAGAGTCATAAGTTATCGTTACTTAGTTGATCTCCTTGAATCGAAATCTTGTAATCTCTGGTTCATTAGGTAGAGTTATCATTATAATGACTTGTTTTCGTCCATGATTCCACTCACTTAGATGAATCATCTCTCTAGTTAGACCTTTTTCAAGTGGATTTGATACTTTTTTTTTATTCTACTAGTTAATTGTGATCATTTTACTAAAGAGTAATTGTCATTGTGTCTTCATCATATATGACGAGATTTCTCACGTTTCTAGCCCTTCTTAGTGCATATTAACTATCACAATGTATGCATATAGATGTCAATGATTTAGACTAAAGAAAAATATCTTCTAAGAAATTTCATAATCATTTTACTTCTTCACTAGCCTTATTCCAAGCAATAAGCTTAGACTCCATTGTACAACTAGTGATGAATTCTAAAACACTACTCTTCACCTATGGTGATCCAATTTGTATCATTATATAACTCAAAGTATAATTTTAATTGTGTTTTAAATATCTTAAAACTTGTTTCATTGCAATTTGATATAATTAAATTTTGCTTAAATTAATAATGAAAAAAATAACAATCAATTAGATCATCATTTGATCAAATCTCAAGTCAAGCAGCGAAGATGAAGATGCAAGAAAAAACTCTCTTTTCAACTCTTTATAAGCTAGAAAGTGCTTCTATATAAACACAAATTCTCCTCTTCCTCACCAATAAGGAAAAAATGAACGACGTCCAAATTTTATTTTCGATCTATTTTAATTTTCATCATTTCTTAGTTCATGTTACACTTTATCTAGAGTTGTCAAAATGAGTTAGCCTAGTCCAGCTCAAGTCTTGCGGGGTCAAGGAATTTGAAGGGCTAGGATGGATCAGTCCTTCATTTGAAAGAGCCTTGAAATGGCCAGGATGGTCAGCCTAGCCCAAACCTAGTAGGGTCGCGGGTTGGGGCGAACCATGTCTTTCTTTTTTAAAAAAAAAATTATTTTTTCTTTCTATCTAAATTTAAATTTAAAATTTCATCAACATATTAATTTTTTTTTATCATATCTAACAAAATTATACGAAATAACATAATAATTACAACCAATCAATCATAATATGTATTATACATATGATTAATGATACTTTTAATTACAATTTCATATATGAAATATATAACATCAAGAAATGAAAAAACTTTTAAATAAAATATAATAATCAATGATCATGAATTTGAGTCATCTTACAGCTAAAGAAAATAATAATCTTTTTTGACAAATAAATAAGTAAAGAAAATTTGAAAAAAATAAATGTATAAACTAAAGAACAATTACGTCTCATAACTTTAATTATTTTAATTTAAATTAAATAATAGTTTAGACTCACGGGCTAACCTTGGCCCGACCTCGATCAAATTTCAAGGATCAAGGATTTAATTGGGCTGAACTTACAAGTCATAGTTCTAAATGAACTGAAAAAATTCATGGTCCAACCCTACTTCAATAACAAATGAAGCTGGATCAGCCCGATTGACCAAACTCATTTTGACAGCTATCTTCAAAATTTGTTCTTTAAAAAAAAAACTCAACCATTATTACAAGAAAAAAAGTTCACAAATTACCTATTTTGCAATAATTAATTACCCAATTTACCCTTCCCATCTCCTTTTTATGTCGGTTGCCAAGTCGAGTCGTGTATGGCATTTTTTCTTTTAGGCCTAGCTGGTTTTTTTGTCTTTTCACCACCTTTTGTTTTTTTCCTTTTTGTCCCTTTTTTTCTTTTAATTTCTTTTTTCCCCTTTTCTCGGTTAATTTATCTTATTTTTATTATTTCGTCCTTTTCTCTTTTTTGTCTTTATTTTATTTTAAGATAAAAACAAAATACAAAAAATAAAATATTAATTAACAACTGTAGACTAATAAAAATATTTATTTTTAAAAAAAAAGTTAGTCTACAACAAAAAGTAATTTAAAAAAATATTAAAAATTTACTAATTTATTTCTTAAAATTCAAATTACCCATAAAAATATATAGAATCTAGAACTTGATTAAAGAAAAAATGATTTTCTTAATCTCTTAAATTTTGTGGGAAAGAAAAGAAATGGAAGGTTAATTTAGCATCAATCTCGATATTTACGCATCCGCTGACACTTTTAAAGAGAATTGAAGTCGAGGCTGACAAACAAATCACTCATTTACTTGCTTCAAACCACCTAAAAAACAATCAAATTGTATTATCTCTCTAAGTTGAGCGTGAACTCTTCACTTTCAATGTCGCACCCATATCAGATTCTTCGAAAATATATTATTTTTGGTGAATCTGACACGCACCCACTGACACTTTTAAAGAGAATTGGGGTTGAGGCTAACAAACAAATCACTCATCTACTTGCTTCAAACCACCTAAAAAACAATCAAATTGTATTATCTCTCTAAGTTGAGCATGGACTCTTCACTTTCAATGTCGCACCCATATCAGATTCTTCGAAAATATATTATTTTTGGTGAATCTGACACGCACCCACTGACACTTTTAAAGAGAATTGGTGCTGAGGCTGACAAACAAATCACTCATCTACTTGCTTCAAACCACCTAGAATACAATCAAATTGTATTATCTCTCTAAGTTGTGCGCCGACTCTTCACGTTCAATGTCACACCCGTATCAAATTCTTCGAAAATATATTATTTTTGGTGAATCTGACATGCACCCACTGACACTTTTAAAGAGAATTGGGGCAGAGGTTGACAAACAAATCACTCATCTACTTGCTTCAAACCACCTAGAATACAATCAAATTGTATTATCTCTCTAAGTTGAGCGCAGACTCTTCACTTTCAATGTTGCACCCGTGTCGGATTCTCCGAAAATACATTATTTTTGGCGAATCCGACATGAAATATTAGCAAAACTCATAAATCTCAAAGAGAAACTTCAAATACATACTGCTTCAACACACAAACTTCCATTACATAGAACTTCAAAAGGGAAATAGTAGAGGCTACTGCCTTTATTATATTTACATACTGCTTCAACAAGTCTGCTAAACAAGAGTAGACAATTAACATCCTTCTTGACTTCAGCATAAGTCACAGACTGGACATGAAGCGGTCATCGCAAGCCATTTATCGAGGCACGCACCATGACACTGCAACAACGAAAAAACAAACAAACAAGTGAACATTGACGATTTCAACGATTGTATATTACAGAGGAGAGGAAGAAAATGTCAGACAGGAACAGGAAGAAACCTTATGGATACATGATGGAAAGCTACAAACAAGGTCACCCTCCATAATTGGCTCCAAGCAAAGGTTACATAGCAATTCCTGCTTCATGTGAAAGGAGTACATTACAAATACAACGACAACAACAAACAACATACCCGATGAAATCCCACAAGTGGGGTCTAAACATTACAAATACTGAGAACAAAACCAAATGTTTTATGCGAATACAAAAGGTTCATCTCTATATGACCAGATAGGGCAAGTATATCGTGGAGCTAGAAAAATATACTGTTGAGAGTTATCATTAACGAGCTGCAAATATAGATAGGACAAGTATTTAAGTCTTTTCCCCTCCCCCTCTCTTGAAACTCTAAGGCAAATAGCTGTGAGAGAATTGATTTTTTTTTTCTGGATTGGCAAATATCATCCAATAAAGAGACAACAAAAAGCAATGAAGGGAAAACCAGGGTAGCTAAGCCTAAAATAGACGTGAAGAGGTCACCAAGCTATATATAAAATTGTGGCATAACCCTTGAGCATATGAAAAAAAAGTACCGAGGCTGAGGCAGAGGTTGAAGATGATGAGGCTTGTTTCGATGGAGCATTCTCACTGCAGGAAGGACCAATAAAGAATCAAATAACAAAATAGTCGAGGAGAAGATAAAATTTGTTTTTCCATGAACTTAACTTACCATTGTCTATCAAAACTTCAATACAAATAAACTCATCGAAAAGTATTTCTAACTTTTTCATTTTCCTCGTTCTCTCAGAAGTATGTGCAAACGTTTTTAGTAGTTAGCTGAAGAGAATTTGACCAATTAATACAATGGCGAACCCACATACAACTCACTGAGTGCTCAAACACACATTAACTCCGACGTAAATTATGTATATTTATATAGAAACTTCTTAAAATGTAGATTTATTAATTGAGAAGAACCCATTGAACATAACAGCTGAGGAATGCTTTGGTTGGGCGGCTGACTTAAAAAAGTATTGAAGTGAATCCTAGGCTTGAGAGAATAAAGCACGACTTAAAATGATTGTGACTTACCTCTCTAAACCAGTGCATTTGCAATTGTGAGCAGGTAAAGCATTTATCTCTCCATTCATGGAAGGAATTCTGAAGATATTAGCAGAAGACAACTCTCCATAGGTAACGTGTTCTGCACATGGAAACAACCATATAATAAGAAAAGGGACGTTTTCTAATATATACACAGCAAAACTATTGCTAGAAAATGTTTTAGCAGATAGCCATAGTAAACCTACCAAACTCATCAACTTCATGGTTTGGAAGAGCAATTTGCAGTGTCAGATGTTGCAATCGCCTTCTGGGGGGAAATGGTTCTGATGAAGGCACATAGTGCTGGGGAGCATCACAATCATTCAAGGGGTTAACGGATGCACTCCTTGCTCTGTCTCGAGCTTGACATATAGAACAAATTTCATATATCATAACGACTAATATCACCAAAACAACATGTACAGCAATGAGGTCCTGCACGTGAAAATTTGAACGCATCATGTCAAAATGCTATGCCACCAAATGAGTCAAGAAAAATGCACACTGCTTGTGCTCTTGGCTGCATGACTTTCACTGTGTGATTCAAAGGAAACTAAGGCAAATGCACAGAAATATATGAGTGGTTAGAGGGTGTTTGGCCATGAATTTTTTTTACTTTTTCCCGAAGTTGAACTTTGAAAACAACTTTAACCACAAAATTTCCAAAAAATCCAGAATTCAAAATTCAACTTCAAATTGAATTCTGCAGAATCTCAGGAATTTGAAAGATACGAAAAAGTTGCTCTCACTCCAAATTAATCATAGAAATTCAAAAACTCCAACTTGTATTCATGGCCAAACACAACTTAAGTTTCAAGTATCATTTTTCACTTGGAACAAAAAAACTAGCTCTTTCAAATACTCACAGTTTCATGGCTAAAGGCCCCCCTTAATTTAAGATTCAAAACTCCTGAGGAACTAAAAGGTAGCACTTCATAAGGTCGACCACAAGTTAAACAAAAAATACTAAATATTCACCATCATAACTTCTAGAAGAGATAAATGTTAAGTGAATGACTTTATTAATTTTTAAAACTATTATTACCACGATCAACATAATGTCCATGATTGTCGAGGCTTCAGAAAACTGTACCGTAAGACTCCCTCACGTTCACTTATAGTGAAGATATCTGCATAATTCAAATTGTCAGATTGTTAGCTTGGTATTTCACAAAGAAGTAGATCAGATCTTTAAAAATTGAGATAAGTAATTGCACATGAATAACGATAAAATAGAACAGAAATGAAGAGCAACATTCAGTAAAAACAGCTACTTATAAGTTTGCAGATGATACCAGAATGGTTTCATATTCAAGCAAAGAGTTTTAAGAGTTATGCTGTGAATGCTGATTCTCCTCAAGTCATTTTTAAGTCAATCTCAACAATAGAACTATCTTCTTATAGTTCAAGATGATAAATCCTCTCCTTTAGAACTTAGACATATATTGCAGTCTGAACCAATGAAAATAAAGATGATTCCGAAAGTATCTATTTCAATCTTCGATATGGAAATTTGGACAACATAAAAATCTACTTGATGGCTAGAATGCAGTGGGAATTTCACTTCTAAACATCGTGCAATAAACGTGCAATCTGATTTCCCAAATAGAAGAATCAGAAATCACAAGACAATCATTCAAGCATAACATTGGATGATTTACCAAATTGTAAGGCAAACTTAAAGAGGAAAAAAATGAGAAAGAGGAATAGCAAGAAAGGGAAATAGAGATATGAACCTGAAAAGAGAAAGAGAGTATCTCCAATGCTAGAAGCCACAATTAAGTGCAGCCTCAAGGAATTCAAACTTTATATATCAAGGTTGTCGGTGATGGTACAGTGCTCTGTTTGTCCTGATTTGCTGCCTTGAGGTTCATTTTGCATGATCCTTATCATCAAGACCACGCGTCAGCATTGCTTTACAAAAGAAAGAACTGTAATGAAAATTTTCATATAAAACAAGAAAGATACACCTACCTACTCACGCTACTCTTTTGAACACGACAGCTAATACTAATACTCTTTTTTTAAAGTAAAAAAATACTAAGGGCGAGAAATCCGATTGGCAAAAACTTTGGGTAAACCATGGGAAATCCAGAAATGCCTGTATCGTTAAAAACTTGTGTTTTATTATACTAGTTTCTGGACACGTGCGTTGCACGTGCATATCGTGTTAATTAACACAAATGTTTAAATGATATAGATGATAATAAAACATGCAAGTAATGAGTAACTAAAATTAGTAAGTATAATTGTTTGTAATCAATTGAATTGTATAACATTTTTCTTATGTAGTTCTAATACACAATCAAATGAATTGGTATCATAAGACCATTCAAGTAAAAATTTGAGAAAGAGGAATAGCAATAAAGGGAAATAGAGATCTAGTGAACCTGAAACGAGGAAGAGAATATCTCCAATGCCAGAAGCCACAATGAAGTACAGCCTCAAGGAATCCAAACTTAATATATCAATGTTGTCGGTGATGGTACAGTGTTCTGTTTGTCACGATTCACTGCCTTGAGGTTCCTTTTGCGTGACCGTCATCATCAAGACCAGCACATGTCAGCATTGCTTTACAAAAAAAAACTGCCATGAAAATTTCCATACGCAACAAGAAAGATACACAAGCTACTCCACACTACTCTTTTGAACACGATAAAACTAATAATATTCTTTTTTTTAAGTAAAAAACTAAGGGCAAGGAATTCAATTGGAAAAAACTTTGAGTAAACCTTGGGAAATAAAGAAATGCATGTATTGGTAAAAACTTGTGTTTTCTCTATACTAGTCTTTGGACACGTGCGTTGCACATGTGTACCGTGTTAATTAATTTAAATGGTACAGATGATAATAAAACATGTAAATAATGAGTAACTAAAATTAGAAAAGTATAATTGTTTAGTGTTATACACAATCAATTGAATTGGTATAGCATTTTTCTTTTGCAGTTCTAATATATCGTATACTCAATGTACACTTTCCTTATTAAAGCAGTTCTGATACTATTAATCACAATTTTCTCATTAAATTTTTAAATTAATGCGTTTAAGTAGTAGTGCACTTATATTATGTGATTTGTAGCAACTTTCTTTTAAAGTGAGCACCCACAAGCTTAAAATCCTAAATCCCGCTACTACTATAGATTTGAAATAACACGTTTACCTTCAGTTGTTCAATCGTCCTACTCTATGTGCACAAGAATTGAAGTGAATCCTAGGCTTGAGAGGAGAAAGCACGACTTAAAATGATTGTGACTTACCTCTCTAGACCAGTGCATTTGCAATGGTGAACAGGTAAAGTCTCCGTCATTCATGGAAGGAATTCTGAAGATATTAGCAGAAGACAACTCTCCATAGATAAGGTGTTCTGCACATGGAAACAACCATATAATAAGAAAAGGGACGTTTTAATTTTCTTGACGGAATCTTCAAATGCGAGTCTATGATACTGATTCCAAGAATCTATACACAGCAAAACTATTGCTAAAAAATGTTTTAGCAGATAGCCATCACAAACCTACCAAACTCATCAACTTCATGGTTTGCAAGAGCAATTTGCGGCCTCAGATCTTGCAATCGCCTTCTGGTGGGAAATGGTTCTGATGAAGGCACATAGTGCTGGGGTGCATCACAATCAATCAAGTGGT
>JBCEWC010013048.1:0-15378 GCA_038996855.1 Solanum aculeatissimum | reverse complement strand
TATGTATTGAGGGTGATCCTCAAACTATATCGAGGCCCCGTTTTATCTATGTAGAGGCTTATGGACAAACTCTAAACCCTTGTACTTTGACTCGAATGTTGAATGTTATGTTTATGAAAGCTTGGTTTATTAGACTTAATTATGAGTATTGTTATCTATTATTCTTATGATATGAATGTATGAGATTTGAATGACTATGTGCTTACGTGGTAAGTCCCATGATCCCGGTGTGCCCCCATAGTTGAAATTCCCTTTTCTCGTTTCCCTAGAGATTATTGACATGTGTTCCGTGAACTAATATTTATCCCATCCCCGAAGATATCCCCATAGTTTGAATCCCATGTCCCAAATTACCTGGAATTTATATGTTATGTGTAAATTTTCCGCACTTCCGAACCGATGATGAGTGTAATGATGCTATGATGACTTGATCGAGGACTTTCGGGTTCTCCTTCACCATGTCACATCTAAGCCCCCTATCCAGGTCGTGTAAGAATCCCCCAATCATATCACATCTCTCAAGAATCATACATATCCACCATATCGCTCGGATCATGACAAATAGTCCATCCCCTAGGTACGTATAGAACTTGAATGTAGCAGCCAATAGTAGTGTAACAGAGCATATGAAAAAATATAATTGATAGATCATCACTGAACCCCATAGAACCATCTCAATCCAACCCACACAACCGTAACTACCACCTCTCTAAGATACAATAGATACCCCAGCATTCGATTGAGAGCACCAGTGCTTAACAACTATCAACAGTACATCAGAGTGAATATAGATACCCCAAATCACCATAGAATCATGCCCAATAAAGGCCAAGTATACCATAACCTTGCCAATCACCAGTGCCCAGATAAAACATAGACAACCACCGTATGTCGTAAGTGTCCAGGACAACCAAAACCAGTAGAGTCATGTATGTACTAGAATAAAGCCACAGTACGACATTGGATTACTATATAGTCTCCTGGTCTACATCTCTTAGTAGCAACATGCTATACGCATTCATACAGGTACAGGTCAAGTCAACATGCATGCCTGCCCTAGGAACTAGCTCATATTCGCCCTTACCAGGCCCTTTCTCTATGTAAAGCAACTCATAAGGCAACATCAATATAACCTAAGTTAAGGCCCAAAAGGCTAGATAATCAGAAGTATGTCCTACCTAGAATCACATTGCAACCCAATTAATATCAAGGATTTTGCCCAAGGCAACCATGTACTGGCCCACTAATAATGTACCCTTCTTTAGACAGGGTGTTAGTTCCCAGGACTAATCTAAATAGCTAGTGTTTTATCAAAAATAACCCTGAGAAGCCCATGGGATGTATCCTGCACCTAGCTACCAGGGTCACGCTATCGTCTCTAACCCGCTAGTGGCTCAGTAGCAACATCTCTCACATCACAAAACACATGTCTCCCTTAGATGTGCACTATAACTGCTCCTAGGATATGGTGTGTTTCTCTAGTAACTAACTAGTAGCACCAATACATAATGAGTAACAACAGTAACCAGGATCATATAACCCACAGGGAAACACAAAATAATGTCTAAACAGGAAATTCTACCACAAGTAATCAAAATAGATATAGACAACCGCAGCTATGTCATGCATATACATACCAACCAGATATAAATATTAGATTTAGTGCACAATGTAGCATGTAATCACAAGTCAGCCTCAACAGCTAATATATTTTGGTAGCCGTAGACAAGAGTCAAGCTCAGTGTACATACATGTTACATGTTCACAGCGTAACCAACCCTTTTTGGGCCCTCTCGTAGTCATATAGTGTAAAGGTTTAGCTAGTATAGCAGTTATAGCTAACACAACCCTCAGTACAACAACTATAGTCCTACATCTTCATTTATAACACATACGAATACACAACCAACTATATAAAACATTTATTTCACAACTCAACCCATACACAGTACATTTTTTACACATTCTAGCTCAATTACACATGTATTTCAACTCAATCTAAGGTTTATAGAAGGCCTAGCCTACCTGACAGATGATTCCTCACGTCTTGAATCAATTCACCTGAGCTTTTTCCTTCCTTGTCATTTCCAATGCTTCTCAGCCATCAAAACATAAGTCACAAGATCATTATGGTTGATTTGGCTATGAAATTTCAAGAAATGGATGAAATTACATCAATTACAACTAAAATGGGGAAAACTGAGGCCCACACTCAAAATACCAAACCAACCCATGTAAAATGATTCTTACATCACCTCGATTCCATAACATGAAATCACGCCTAAAACAAATCCCAGAAGATAGATAAATGACTCAAAAATGAAGTTGCATTTCTTATTTAAAAACATTTCTCACATAGCTTATTGGTCATATTTCATAGAAGTACAACCAAATTAACAAGATTCAAGCATATCACAATGTTCCTCTCAAAAAATAGAATAATTTAGACACAAATTTTACTTAATTCCGTTGAGAAATGATCGAGATATCGCAATGTAAATTTTCACTCATTTTTAATATATAACTCATGAAAAATAGAGATTTTACTTCGAAATATGTGCTAAAATTAGAATTGAACACTTCCACAGTGTTCCTCCCAAATCTTCGAGTCACGTAGCCTTTTGATCACTCAAATTGGATGAAAAATGATCTCAAAAATAACGTGTAAAGTTAGTATATAAATGTGTATGACTTCCTGGAACGGCAGCCACATATATGTAGTTGTTGATCTGCCATGTCACTGCCACGTGGTGCAGCCTAGCGCTGCCACAAGGAAACACCTCTGAGTGCCACTTTACATCTCTCTTTTTAGCCACCTTCCAATCCTTTTTTTCGCTATTTCAGGCTCGTTCGGACTCTAATATTCACAAGTGAACTATGTAATCCTATGGATTTTGATGTTCCAGATCCAATGGTGTGGTCGAATTTTATAACGGAGCTTCTCACTATAATGTGAGAGACTCATTTCTTTATCTACAACTTTTAAAGAAAGGTACTGAGAGAGTCAAATCGCATCCAGAAGTTCCTGATCTAAAAAAAAGGTTGTCTTAGAACAAAATTGGCATTCTGGAGCTAACGACGCTTAAATTCACATTCGAGGCATGGTTCCCGAAGACATTGACTCCTATTAATCGGTACAGGTGGTCAAATTTACAATCCCTGATATAATTGCACCGGACATGCTCCCAACCTTATTCAACCATTCCAAAGCTAATGGAATTGTCAACATTTTACTCAGAGTCCATTTACTAGGGCTTTACCCAAAAATTCATTTTACAGATATAACTTCCCGGTTAACTCAAAAATTCACATAACTCCCAAATAACTCAACCAATAGCCATCTCAATAGTATCAACAAATCACCAATGGTTCGAGGTCATTATACACATGCTCAGACCAATCAAATGACTACAAACCTAGAGAAATGACCCGGAGGGTCATTACATTTAGAAAGAAACCTTTGAACTAATTTAAAATAAAATGTGTTTGAATAGTTTATTTTTTGCTCCTAAAAATACTTTTATGGGTTATTGCGTAAACATACTATTGGTATTAAGATACATAATATGACTAGTAATAAAGTTTGTATTTTGATTATTAAAATAGTCTAAAAAATGATGTATCGATATTTTTTGTTTAATTTTAAAAAATATCAAATTTATTGACTGAAAGAGAAAATAATGTTTGACAATTAAGAAATTAGTAATTTGATAATATATTCACCGAAATATTAAAAGTTATTAGTTTTTATTTTTATGTAGAATATTTTCTTAATATAAAATATGATAAACTATTTAATAGGAAAATTTTGAAGAAAAATATTTAATATTTAAATTTGAGGAATATTAAATTACAAAATAAAGAAAAATGAGGAGTTAAAAAATAAAGGAGAACAACAAAATAAAATGTCGATAGAAAAGAACTATGTTAAAAAATATAAAGTAAATAAAAAAATTAAAAAAAGAATCATGGACACAAAACCTGAAAAAGAAGAACAAGTTTGATTATTTTTTTGGAGTAAGATTCAAAGTTTTCTTCTATGGCATGATATTTAGAGTTCAATATAAATGTTTTAAATTAATTTAATGTCACGATCTGGACATAGGGCCTAGCCATGACACGACAAATGTGACAACTGAAGGCATCCCACTCAAGGATCGTGTTCATATTATAAGCATACATAAGGTAAAATAAGAATACACAAGAGAAAAAGCTAGCGGAATATGTAAAATATGAAAGTATCATAGCTCCCATAGGGGACTTTTACATCAATCCATAGTGTCCAAAACATGTCTCTATATCATAGGGTCATGGTGGGGTCTAGAACATAGCATACTAGCTCACCCTAAAGATATGCATCAAAGAAAATAGTAAAGTCTAAATGGAAAAAACATCATAAAGGGGCTTGTTCCCGAAGCATGGGAACTCACCAACAATCTTCAATATTGATGTCTGAATCTAGCCACGAAATGGAATAGTCACCTCGTCATTCGTCCCTACATGGTAAGATCATGTAGGTAAAGAAGTAAGTGTTAGTACATAGAATGCACTAAGTATGTAGGTTTTTCATGAATCAAAGGACATCGTAATATCGATATGCACAATCAGAAGCAATAAGATAAGGACACAATATGCATGAGCAATACAAGTTCAAAATCATGAGAAGAGACATCATCAAACCTTTTATCATCTTAACATACATATGTGGGAATAAGACCATAATCGACATGTAAGGCCATACAGACTATTATATGAAATCTCATTGTTCCCTCTACATCGAGCGAAAGAGGATTCTACTTTACTAAGGTAAACTCGATCCTCACCCTATAGGCTTTATCCTAGAAAGGTGAGAATCCATGATTTGACCCCCCTTTAGGCTCTATCCTAGCACGGTGAATGTCCATTAAAAGCTATATGGATCCATTAGCATATCTTCAAGGCACAAAAATATGAACATCATTCCTATGGTGACACATAGTTATGGGATTATGGAATCTACCAAAGCCCTCTTGGTGCTAAGTCATATCCCATGGAATACATAAATCATGCATATACATAGTTTCTAACAAAGTTCATATTTCATTAAAATCACTCTTTCATGAAAATATTTCATGTCATAAGAATAGTCCATCTACTTTGGCTTTTCATAAAATATGGGTAGACATTCCCACCTTAGCATCATCATTATAAACATTAGGTTCTTAATCACTCTCTTCATCATAGCATCATCATTATCACAAAACACGCCTTTACATACTTGAGATTATAAACATGGAAATCTATAGCTTTATCATGAGAGACTAGGGCTTAGTTTGGGTTCATGAGTAATTGAGTCAAAATCATGCAATTGGATAAGATTCATAGAGAAAATATGCAATTAAAATCAATTTGAGTCATTAGTAAAGGAACCCACATCAAATCATTAAGACCTAACCATATAGTCATGCCCCAGAGGGTACCCTTGGTGTGACCGACACTCAGAGACTATTGCTAGCCCCCAAGTAAACCACTTGGCCTCATCACATTCATTCAATCATAGTTTAACACATCAGTGGAAAAATAAACATGAAAAAGGTGGATAGATTTCAATATATAAAGACCTTAGACCAATAATCAAAATCTAATTCTCTAACATAAAAACAGTTTAAAAGAAAATCAGTTAAGAGATAAAGATCTCAACATCAACACATAACTGTCTAGTCTATAAAGCCTCTAACTCTACTATCCAGATGGTGCCAATGACATGTTCATGGCTACCTCAAATCAAATAAATGAAAATCTAAACTCTAGTAGCTAGATGATAGTAATATGGAAATCCTACGAAAATAAGGAGGGCTCACCAATTAGTTGAATATGAATAGATCCTCAACGGTGTGCCTGTTGATGATCTCTAGTATCTGTCTTTATAATAAAACAATGCAGTTCAAATGGACGTCAGTACGTGGAATGTACGAGTATGTAAAATGGCTAAATGAAACAGATATAGGTAGAATAACATTGAATAAAATCAACTCAGAAAATACTCTATCAAAATGTCAAATGTCTATCAAGAGCAAGAATAAAGAGTAGACAATAATCATTCAATACCAATCCAATCCAATTCAATCTAATCCAAATCAGAGTACTATCAAGATGGAACTTTTATGGGAGTTTCTCTTATCTGACAACAATCACTTATGAGCCGGTGATCATACAACAATCTTGTTGATGTTGTCATAATCATTCAATACTTGCCAGGTAGAGAATAAAATGATCTACACTAGACCGGAAAGGAGTCCTCTATTGTTTCAGGGACCTATCAATAGGAAACATCCGATTTAATGGCTTCAATCCTCTCCTACGCATGGCAGCATAGTTACTGAGTTTGAGTTGGGCTGACTTACTCCATCCGGTGCTCGATATTCCTCCCAAGACTCAATGCTTATAAACAATCAAACCCAATCAAACCAATCATGAGTCTCATACGGACTTGTATCAATCCATCATTTCTATTAAAATTGAGCCTTTTGACCTAACGACCATCTAATCAATTCTCAATCATATCTTTTCAAGGAGCTTAGACTAATCATTAAGAGAACTATCAATTAGACCAATCTTTTAGTGTTAAATTATGGATACTCATAGGACCATCAAGTTCTATCAACCTCACTATCAATCGCAATCACAATCATAATCAACATTCTCAAATCAAGGCTCTAGACTCAATCCCTAGGTTCATTCATACATTCTTTTAAAATGTAATATTTAGGGTTTGTGAAATAACTCATGTAAAAGCATCAATTTAGTAAATCAATTTTATGATGATCCTTGACATATGAAGATACGTAAGATATGTATAATCTTGCAAGAAAACATTCAAGAAAACATGCATAAGTACTCAATACGTTCATCCATCAATCCATCTCAATCAAGCGGCACATGGAAGAATAATTTCATGTTTTAATTTAGCTTTACATACCTGGGATGGAGATAGATAATTGAATTTGCAAGAAATTAGCCTCAATCTTCTTGAACCCTAACCTTCTCTTTTCTCCTTAGCCCTAGTTCTGAAGATGAATTAGCATAAATAGTTGAAAATTCATGCTTAGAAATAAATACAATGTTGAAAATGACTTCAAAACGACATGGTTTTAGTGTCGGATGGGTGGGGAAAGGACTAGAATGCCCTTGCTTTTAGAATTGATTGTCAAGTACCATAGTAGGTCAAGTCCTCAATGCGAACTTGTCGTGCTTCAGTTCCTTTTTTGACAGAAAACTTAAAACGCGTTTAGAAACTGTTTTTCCACAAAATAACACATAAATCAAAATTTTCAAATGCATTTTATGTGTAATTTTATATAAATTATTTTTTGATTGATTTTTAATCTCATAAAAATAATGGGACCAAATTTTAACTGCAAGTCCACGACCAGTACGCGACGCGGACTTGTCGCGAACTTTTCTAGAATTACATCTTTGCCTAAAAACATTATCTTTTAATCTAGTTGCTCTAAAAATCAACTAAGACCATTTTTCCACACAATAGTTCATGTTGATCGCATTTCCGACCTAATATTTACCAAAAGAGTTTGAAAAGATGTGTTATGAAGCATTCTATCATCTAGGGATATTTTGATAATTTTACTGAGTGTTACATTGTCTCCCCCTTGGGATCATTCGTCCTCGAATGATGGGTAACTAAGAGAGAACTCAAAGAATGAATAAAACAGTTGAGTCTCTATCAGATCAATGAATCACAATCAATCAATCACCATCATATCTATCAACCAATCTGAATAGTCATAAATCAAGCTCAAGATAGACAAATCAGTTCAAATTAAGAGTACAAAAGTTCCTTAGACATTCTCACTATCAAGCACGAATGGAACATCAAACTCAATCAATTTGAATAGTTTAAACATCTTGACCATCAGTCATTCAGACAAAAGAAGGATGTCATCAACTCCAATCGAGGATGGGATCATCGTGATATCAAGACTCTATGGACACTCTCAAGCTCAACTCCTCATCTCAACTGCACTCCTTTTCATGGCACTTTACTCCATCAATTTAAGCTTATAGCTCCTATTCATATCTCCCTAACCACATCCTCTTCTTCTATTCAAGCCTAATTCTAAGTCCTAAAGTGCTAGTCCTAAGATAATTATGCTTATACCAATCTAACCCCTCAAAATCAATGTTTCATATTTCCATAGTGACCTTTACTTAAAGAGTACTACTCATTCTCATCACTTCAATACACTCATATAATGACCACCATACATTCAAGCCTTTCACTCTAACCACTTCATGGCCTCTTTGAGGTCAAAATCACTTGTGAATCTTCAAACCTACCATAGCACCTCTACACCCTAAATTGCATGAACTCTTATCATAAGAGACTTTGACATTCTCTTACCAATCTATCACACACATCATATTTTTTCTAACGCCTCTTCCACGTCTATAACCTTAAATGGAACTAGTATAACATCATTATGAGAATCAAGAATACTCATTCTCTCTCATCAACCATCACTCCTCTACTTTCATCAATATCTCTATTAAGACTGGAATGGAGGATCACTGAAAGGGCTTGGAACGAAAGATCATTAGCATGATTCAATCAGGGAATCTTATCTAAGAACATTCATAATGAAGTACAATCTCCTTCATCTTTTAAGACTCATTCTGAGTTCACAGAACTGTACATAGTGTTAAACTCAAGTCACATCTCATTCAACATAGAGCTAGAAAATCTTAGATCCATGAGGTAAGATCAAAGTTTGATGAATGAAGTTATTGCTTCTCATCCTCGAAACTCAACATGAATAGGAATCAACATGTAGTGCATGGGACTAGGCCATGGGCAAGACAGTCATACACCAGACAGGAATAGAATGTTAATTTGGCTAAAGTATAACAAACATATGAGATGGAAAAACATTGATATCTCATCCTGATCAACTTATCACTATCGAAAGCTCAAAATCCACTCTGGTTCATTACATCATCATCTCCCCCATAGATCAAAGGTCATTTCTCTAAGTTTACATATTAATTCTCTTTTGCAAAGTCAGAATTATATATCTCCACACGGTCGGGGAATCACTATCCACAAGAACATCTTAAACTCTTTTGTTATACTATACTATAGTCGCATATATAGAATAGCCACTAAGACTATCTTTGAAGATACCACTTTTAGCTTCCTCCTGTCTCTATGGAATCTTTCTATACTTGTTGCTCTTATTGGCGTACATAATCGCTTTCCATAACTCTTACAATCTAACCTCTTATTTTTGCTTGCTAAAACTCAACTTTTGTGCTCCCATAAATTTAATTGTATAAAACTTAATAATATAATGGAAAACTTGTCATCATCTATCTGTAAGCCCTAATCGACTTAATTATTCAGAATGACAAAGAATTCTTACATCAGCCTACTCCATATTGACAACTCAAATATATTATCAGATTCTTATAGTAGTCATAACTTAGAGTTTCACACAACTTTACACTATCATGGATACACATCTTAAGCCTCTCCTTATCTAATGACCTATCCTCAATTCACTATTCTTACCTAAGGGGCACTTCTACCCTACCCATAACATCACTTTCCTTACAAATCAGTGTACTCATCTCAAACATACACTATGGCAACCCTCATAGAGAAAATCTCTAATTAAGGCTATCACTATCACAATGTTATCTCCTCTTTTACACTACTCCTCAAATTCAAGCTTAGGGTCTTGCACTAACATGTGTATCACACACCTCTCTCATATTATACTAACCTATAGCTACTAGGTAAATTTTAGGAATATAGACCTACTAAAATCTCATAGCCAATAACTGATCAACACATCCCCTCTTCACAACTCATGTACAACATCCCTTCTTCACAACTCATGTACAACATCCCCTCTTCACAACACATGTACCACTCACCCATTCACTATACCTCCTTATCTAGCTAAGCTCATAACTCTATGAATTTCACGGGGATCTCCTTTCAAACTCATGATCCTAGTTTAGATCTATCACCTTAAAAGTACTTTGTTTCCCTATTCCACATCTATGCTTTACCCTCACTAATACGAATACTATAATACATCAAAATAAACCTCTTTCTAGTTTGAGAACACTCTAACACATCCTGATAATAACTCTTTCTCTCTATACCTCATTATGAAATCATAGGGTACTTACTACTCTTTCATCAAAACCTATGGCAATTGACTTGTCACTTTATTACTTACCTAATAGATAATAACTCTAGTTATAAGCCCCAATTAACTTTCACTTCCACTATCTCATCCTTTCCTTTTCGTCGACGTCCTTCTAACTCTAGGATGACTCAATTCTACTCATGGTTTATAAGACTTCAAATCACACTCTTAGGTGGTAACATTAGACTTTTAGAGACATAAATTTCCCTCTCAATGGTCACATCAAAAATAAGTTTTGGATAAGAGAGTCTGGGGCACATCTTGAACTAACTCAATCACATGATTCTCATGAATAAGAGTGCATTCTTTTAAATCAATCAACGCAACACACTAGTCAACTTTTCTCAAGCTTGATGCAGTCTCTCTACCATTCTTATCATTTTATTACAGAGGAACTCATCGGCAAAGGTCTGAACATTACTGTCACAACCCAAGAGTAGGGCCTAGATGTGACATGGCGAAAGAGAACCCAAAAGTCCTCAATCAAGCCACCTTAATATCAACTTACTCATCATTGGTTCGGAAGCACGTAAAATAACAAGAAGCACATAATTCTAAGGGATTTCAGGACTTTGGACTCAAGCTATAGAGATGTCACTGGGAAGAGGATTTGCATGAATCACATAACACATAAAAAATATATTCTAAGGGGCAGGCAAGTATGACTTTAGCTATGGGGGCAAGAAGGGACTAGAGACTTTCCACATAATCACATTCTCATTAAAAACATATCATAATAACATAGGCTTAGCCATAGTCAAAACATAATATAGTCACAACATCTCAAATAAACATATAATATGGGCGTACAATAGAATCTGATATGTTCAACAATGCCTCTACATAGAATAAGACGGGGGCCATGACATGTCTCGGGCTCACCCTCAAGTAATAAGATAGAAAAGACATAACAAAATATAAGATAGAAGAAGGTAGGTCATGCCCATGAAATAAAGGGATCATTACTAACAACAAACCGAGATCACTAAGCTAACCATCCAAAGGTGGATAGATATCATCTTCGGCCCCTACATGGTTTGATCATATAGATGTAGAATATGGGTTAGTACATAGAATGCACTAAGTATGCGGGCATGCTGTCATTCCCCAAAAGAAGGGGAGGTGTGACTAGCACTCGATATTGTCATTGGCTAAGCAAGCCACTGAACATACTAGCTGACTCACCTAAGGGCCAAAAGATCAGGCAACATAACTTCTAAAAAACTAAGCTAAGACATTTAGGCCATGACCTAGATAACAATAAGACATGTGCATCAAGATAGGTAAACCAAAATTATAAAGTATTGGCTAGCCGACAAGGCTACAACAGTAGAGATACAGTCACACACTATATATACATACCAATCCTATGACCGGAGATAGAAAGGCACAAGAGAATAACCCAAAATAATATGTCCACAATAGCCTCTAAGAGAATCACTAACACCGCCGGGACAAGGCCCCAACTATACCCAACTGTACAACAAAAAGTAAGCATCTTATGAAAGCTCCAGGAAAAGAAGGAGCTTACCAACTTACAGCTAAACTGGGCTCCTAGTGGAGAGGTCAATCAGAATCACTATTCGAACCTGCACACACAAAATAAAATGCAGTGTCCCCAGGAAATAGAATGTCAATACGAATGAACATGTACTGGTATGTAAGGCAAAAAGTGAAATCATAGATGACTGTAGTAAAAAGGGTAATAGAAATACCACCTGTAATCAAGACTCAGGTAACTTTTCTAGCCAACACTCAGCCTCCTAGTGATCAAATATGCATGGTATGCTTGAGTAATCGCATGTCATGAATACATATATGTAGATGCAAATGCATGACATACCCAACCAAATGCTAGCAATGGTGGTCCTTTCCAGGAGCTACCTGACATCACATTTGCCAACCTGTGGCCATCCATATCATATAGATATATATAGTTAGTTCAACAAATAAGCCCCATACCTTCGATTATAACTCAAAGTCAATGCATAGTGCACCATGTATGATATGAATGCACATCATAGGCCATAACATAAATTCAGCCAATTTTGGCTCATTAGTACACTTGTCCTTATAACATCATAATCATTGTCGTAACATATACATATGGCCCGTGGGGAGGGGAGCTCTTCTGGGAGGCATCTTCTAAAAGAGCGACAAGAACACCAATATTTAGGAAACCTTATAAACAGTACACAGCACAACATAGGGACAATGAAGTGAGAAAATTCCTAAAACGCCATCATAGCCTCTCACTCTTAGGTATGGCGCGCATCACACCCATGAACTCTACACTAATTGACGCAATATGTTGGACTCTGAGGATCATTTACAAACCTAGGGCTCTGATACCATCTTTTTCATGATCCGAGAGTAGGGCCTAGATGTGACATGGCGAAAGAGAACTCGAGAGTCCTCGATCAAGCCATCTTAGCATCATCACACACAACATCTGTTCAGAAGCGCATAACATAATACACAACACATAAGTCTAAGGGATTCCAGGGCTTTGAACTCAAGCTATGGGGATGTTATCGGGAATGGGATAAGCATGAATCACATAGCACATAGCAATTACATTCTAAGGAGCGAGTAAGTATGACTCAAGCTATGGGGGCAAGAAGGGTTAGGGACTTTCCACATAAGAACATTCCTAATCCAACCATCATAATAACATAAGAGAAACGAAAGCATAACATAAGAAACCATCACAACCATAGACAGTCATATCATTGCAATCAACACATACCATAACATACATTAGAGTTCAATATGTCCAACAATGTGTCTACATAGAATGAGTCGGGGTCTCGACATATTCCGGGCTCACCCTCAAGTCATAATATAAAGAAACATAGAATAAAGACATAAGGTAGATGAAAGTGGATGTTTTCCTGGGAGTATAGGGCTCACCATAAGCAACAACTTCAAGATTGTCCAACTAGACGTTCAACGATGGATGGAAGTCATCTCCGGTCCCTACATGGTTAGATAATGTAAATAAAGAGTATGAGTTAGCACATATAATGCACTAAGTATGCGGGTATGCCATTCACGTGAACATGATCCTACGACAAGACTAGATGACAAGGGCACACATCGGTACAGAAGGAATGCACATAGACAAGGGAGTAGATACCATAACAATATGCCATATCATGTCATGATGCATGAATATAAACCTACATATCATAGCGGGGATGTGACCTCAACTGATAACATGAGAGACCAATCGAGCTACTACTTGGAATCGGACTACTTACCAGGTAGATCCTTAGTCAACACTTAAGAAAGGGGATACATAACAAGTCAATCCCATAAAGGGAGATAACCCATGATGGCACATTATTTGACAGAAAGGAGTATGGACCCTTGGAGATAGTCCACTCCAACTCCAATCCCTCCGTGTTAAGTCTTATCCCACGGGAATACATATACATATACAAGCCTTCAAAATAGAGATTTTACCTTTCGTTCAAAACAATGCATAATTGGGCTAAAAGACAAATCATAATTCAAGTCTTTTCATAAGTAGGCTCAAAAGCCAAACAAAAGTTTCCAAAACCAATACAATAGGAGTAGCTCATTCTACATATCATATTATATCAAGATGGTGTAAACATCCATAATTGTTTAAAGAGCCATAACATAGACTTTGTATGATCACATTTAGTCAATTCCCATATCTTTATCAAATTCAAGTCATATCATATCAAAAGGGTCAAACCCTTATCAAGAGTTTCATCAAATCAAGCCTTTCATGCTCATGAATGCAATGAATGGATGATCAAGAGTAGCATGGGTATTGGATATCATCATTTAAATCATCAATACAAGAAGTTCATATCCAAAGCATAATGAAATCATCAATTTAAAGTAAAATTTTTAATACCCATACTTGAATTGAAGTACCAAGAGGACATGCATTTTTGAAAAATCATGAAATCATTAATTAGGGGCTCAATCCACTTTGAGATTAACAATTTAACACAGTCCACACTTCAATTTCAAGTAAATCATTCATAATCTTAAAGACCCATTTTCAAAGAAATCAAAATTCATCAACTTAAAGAAAAAGGTTTTTGGGTCTTCATAGTTGATAGAGAAACCATGAATCAAGCCCACATACCTTGAATTTACCAAGAAAAATAAGAAGATTCTGAAGAAGAATTGATTTCCCCCAAATTCCCAAGCTTGCCTTCAGTGGAGGTGGAGAGAAAATTGAGAGAGAACTTTGAAGAGATTCGAGAGATTGAATGAATTAGAGTGATTAAGGTTCAATTCAGGGGTTTTAAGAGGGTTTAAAAAGACTAAAACGACCCTAAGGCTAATTAAAATTATGATTTAACCATTAATGAATTAAGAAGAAAAACAAAAACAATCATTGACGGGGATAGCTTCATTGTCCGTGTAGAGGCTCACAGTCCATGAACTCGACCGTGAAGCCATACTTGGCTCGTGCCTTGGCTGGAATTCCTGGGAACTTTCTGGACCACTCCACGGGTGCCCTCACGAGCTGTGAGGCATCATACGAGTCGTGAAGTGGTCCGTGGAGCCTCACTTGACTCGGGGCCTTAGTCAACACCTAGCCCATACTTTGGACCACCCCATGGACGGTCTCATGGTCCTTGAACCCCCACATGATCCGTGGTCCTTCCATGAGGCCCTGCCTTAGCCAACATTCGTCCTCCTCTTTCTATCACGCTTTTGTGCACAGGCAGTCTCACTGTGATGGCCATATCTTTCACCTCCTAACTATGAATCAAGTGAGACCAATTGCGTTGCGAAGATAACTCAAAGAGTTTAACTTTGATAGGTCATGGCCTACTTTCACGACCCAGAAAGGGGGCCTAGATGTGACATGGAGAAAGAGGACTCAAAGACCCTCGATCAAGCCATCATAGCATTATTACACACATCATCGGTTTAGAAGCGCGGAAGCTAATTCCATAGCACGTAAGTTCTAAGGACTTGGGGACTAGGGACTCAAACTATAGGGACAATTACGGGAATGGGGTAAGCATGCTTGCACAAAACACATAGCATTAATCTCTAAGGGAAAGGGAGAAAATAGGGTTTCCACTATAGGGCACCCGGGGTTATGGGACTTTCCACATAAGCACATAGTCAATCAATCCCCAACATGCATAACATGGACATGATA
>JBCEWC010013047.1:0-15378 GCA_038996855.1 Solanum aculeatissimum | reverse complement strand
AGTATGCTCTGTGGTTGCAGCACAGTCTGAACTTCCACATCAGAAAAGATATATTTTGGTCTCGTTTCCGCCCAACAATAAGTAATGAAATCCTTCTCTCGCTATTAGGATCTGCGAAGAGTCAAGAACAATTATCAAGACAATTTGTTCTTCCAAGTAATAAAACATGGAAATGAAAATATTAAAAGTTGAGATTATTATACTTGTTAAAAGAAAGGTTTTGTGAATGTCTTAACCTGTTTTGGTTGGTTCACGACCTGTCCTGCCTCTACGAGGATACGGGTACTCAGAGGATCCTCCTAATACGGGCCTTGCATACTCTTTGCCTTTATCTGGATCACCTAAATCATTGTAGTAAGCATAGTCATAAACCCTGTCCCATTCCTCAAGCTTTCTGGTTCCATCTCCTCTTAAAGTTACTAGCTCCTTTTCTCTGTATTTTCGCAAAGGTTCTGGTGTTTCGCTTGGGAGATAAGCCTGAATCAACCATTATGACAATGCAAAGTATGTGTTTAGACATTTAAAGAAAGTTTTGTTACATTCTTAATAGAAAGATTAATTATACCTGATTCGCAAAGAAAATGCGGTCAGACTTGTATTTATGAGCTGGATAAATCCAAGAATTACAGAAAAAATGGATTTTGCCATGATTTGGAAAATCTTCCAGGGTAAGTGACTTTAGGAAGAACTCATTAAAATGTAAATTCTTGATTATGAATGCTCCTGGAACTCCAAACTTCTCATGATCCCAGTTAAATGTGACACTAAAAGCTATTTCACTTGTTGTTGGAGTGATGTTTGTAAGCCAATTCTCTAAGTATGCTGGATCACTGTGTTTCCCTTGTAAACCATTTGCTGCAATGGAAAAGAAAGCATAAATTTCTCGAAAAAACAACATAAGAATATGAAGAAAGATGAAGAGTAGAAAGAAGTATTTACCAGGATCAGCATGATCAGAACTGATCAAGTGGAAAGAGACGTTTTGGCCAAGAAATTCAAGAACTCCATCAAGAACTGAGGCATTTATGTTAGTGAAGTCCAAAGCATTCTTCTTCATCAAAATCACTCTTCCTTTCACCTTTTTCACATCATCTTTTCTAGTGATACTATCCACAATCTTGCCCAAAAACATGATTAAATATTGAGATTACATATATTTTCTTGACCTTCCAAGAGAACAAAAGAAAACAGAGATTTTGGTTGTGAAGTTTCAAGTTTGGGTGTCTCATATTTATAGCAAACATTTACTAGCTGGGTTGAATGTATTGTATTGTGTTGTTTCTTTCCTGTTGTACTATTTTAGAGAGAATATTGGAAACACTCTTGAACTTGGCGTGAATTATTAGTTTAGTCTAAATTATTGATAGTCTTAAAACATCTCTCTATTTGACTAACTGGACTTAAATACACCTCTGATCTTGCCACATGGGTGAATATACCTCTAAATTCACTTGTTATGCTATGTGGTAGATTGGTGGTGTATTTAAGTTGAGTTAGTCAAGAAGAGGGTGCTTTTAAAACTATCAATAGTTTAGGGACAAAAATAATATTTTACGCAAAGTTGTCAATACTTCTCTCTATTATTTAATGAATACAACTTTTGAATAAATATATTGTATTGTATAAATAAATACAACTTTTGGATAGATTATATCATTTCTCATCATTACATAATATCTCACACATAAAAAATGTTAGTGAAAATTTAAAAAAAAATTACAAATAACAATTGAAAATTGAAATGAAGAAAATAAATTTCTTCAGGATGAGACGACGCGAATATCTCCTCTTTTTAAGGAGATCGCTGGTCCAATAGTACTTGTTTCCTTCCGGATACAACAGTTTTTTCAATGCATTAAACCTACTCCAGGTAGATATTTCAGGTTATTTCAATTAAAAAACGTAACTGAAAATCACTTTGGGATGTTCATCGGGCATTTAAGCATTTTGAATATAGCTTCTTACAGATTCGTTAAGAAACAATCAATAATCTACCCCAACATGTATACCGATATTGAAAACTTTCCTCTTTTATCGAATAATATCTATTCTGCATAAACCCTAAATTTTGTAGTCCCTCGAATTCGTGCTACATTATTTCTTGGATCTTTATGGATACTACACTTTGCGCAGGACGTAACCATTATCTCGTGCTGGAATGTAAATTGCCATATTTGAAATTAGCTACCCCATTTATACAGTTTACATTCCAGCGTTGACGTAACCATTATCTCTGTGTTTTATACAATTTTTATTCCATTTATAAAACAATGTATTGCAAGATTTACTTCCTTACCCCTAATATGGTTATGTTGATGCTTATGTTGCGAGTTAAAATAAAGAATAAGTAATCAAAAAAAGGGAACAATTTGACAAACTTTTGTACGATGGGCTTAATTATAATATTCTGTATAACGTATATCATGAGACGTCATTTTATGGAAAGTATCATATATTATTACAACAAACCAATAGAGATGAGTTTTTGTATTGTCGGTAACTTCATCAAGTACATAATTAATTTAATAAGATATGAGCTAATAAAGGTAGTTCAACCTCGCGCAAAGCACAAAAAATTTACCTAATAAGTAAATAAAATTAGTGACCTAAACTTTTAATAAGAGTTACTCTCTACTTTTATACTTGAGTCTCATACTATGCTTGAAAATAAACCATTTGATTCAAGTTAATAAGATGTTATTTATGTATTTTTAATAGTATATTATGGATGTTATTATATAAAATTTTATTTATTAATATGAAGATGTGAATATTGTAATTTAAAATTCTAAAATATTCTATTATAAAAGTACAGTAATTTATTTCTTTTAACGACCTCCAGTTTTTGGAGCGTAAAGCAAAGGCTTCCTTGGCCTCTACCTTGAGTTATCCCTATTGATTTGAAGTTAAATTTTGTTTGGAAATACAATTTAAATTTTAAAATTTATACTTTTTAATAAACATGAATACTCGACAATTTGTAAAAATCATCAAAATTTGCTCAATTCTTACATAATCTTTCCAAATAAGCAAATCAAAATTCATAAACGAGGTACCGTAATATTTCAGGGCACCTACTTAACAAATGTATCTTCATGTTTCTTTTATAAGTAAATACATGCTTTTTTTTACCCCCTCCCTAGAAATTCCTGTCCTTTTTTCTTCCTTGGTAATTACAAGATTCGGATTGAAAGTGAGAAGTGTTTATCATCCAAACATATTTGTTATTAAAAACTTTCAGATACACTTAACTTTTTATAAAGATTCAATGATCCAATAAATTACACAAGTTACGAGGCATAATAGAAAAATAAAGAATAAAGCAATGCATTTAAGGTTACCGAGATTTTAATGTAAAATGAAACCTTTCTTGGTGAAGTAATCAAGAGCCATCTGTTGGTAGAATTGCAGCAATGAATTGCTCTAAAGTCCTCCCAACGGACAAACAAAAGGGAATGGAGGAGTTTAGCACTTTTTTGGCAATTCTAAAGAAGCAACTTCAATATTCTAAAAAAATTAACATTAAAATGCTAACAAAACCCAACAAACAATTTAAGGATAAACCTACTAGAAGTAGAGCTACTATTAAAAGGTCTAGGATAAAGAATAAGGTAGAATTTTTAAATAATAAGTAAAGATAACATTTGAACGAACAATATAATACAAAGAGTTTGTTTATTGATATTATTGGAAATTAATATGTAAAAACAATCACAACCAACAAATTCAATAATATACTTATATAGACACACTGTTTGGAATTCCTTTGCCGGTGAGTCCCTCTTCACTTGTGGGGAAGAGCAAAGTATATGGAACTTTAACAGGCCCTAACCTGTTCTTCCATTTCTGATGATCACCATTCATCTGTATAATTTGATCCTCGATCTCACTCAACTTCTTTCCAAACCTCTCAAAAGCTGCAAGAGGTTCTTGATCCTTTGTCCATTCAGGTGAGTCCCTCTGTCCGAGATAAAGTGTATCCGAAGCATGCCTTGACAAGAGCTCTATGAGGGAAATTCCAACCAATGTCTGCAGCTGAGGGGTGATTGTTTTAAGGAATACCTTGTCTGGATTTGTCTTGAGCTCTTCATACTCAGCACTTCCTGGCTCTGGCATGAAGTTCCGGCTTAATGTAGGACGATTAGGGAGATAACCAGCATAAGGGTACTGCCCAAAATTAACTGACGCATGAAGTGCTGAAGCTATCCATATTGTGATGGTACAGGAATCTATGAGCTCTTGTCGGGTTTGCATTTTAGGCCA
This sequence comes from Solanum aculeatissimum, assembly GCA_038996855.1. Taxonomy (NCBI): domain Eukaryota; kingdom Viridiplantae; phylum Streptophyta; class Magnoliopsida; order Solanales; family Solanaceae; genus Solanum; species Solanum aculeatissimum. The sequence continues at coordinate 11,115 of JBCEWC010013047.1, read as the reverse complement.
CCAAGGCTCATCTTTCTTGTCACCATGTCCTTCTTCGCGGAGTTCCTTCCACCAGGCTTGGAGTTCAGTGTCTTTTTGTACCACGTCATCTGATTTGTAATAGAAGTTGCAATATTCTGTTACCCAACTTTTGATTGCTGACCAAATTTCCAACCCATCAGCAGCATATGGATAGTCCTTAATCAGTAAGCGAACGCCATGTGGAGAGCTCGAGTCCTCAACAGCCATTCCCCTGATATTGAGTAACATTAGTAAGGAAACAACAACCAAGATATTGTTTTAGCACAAAGTTCATAAGTGCTTTGTGGTTTTTCATTTACCTTTTGATGAGATCAACAGGAAGTGCTTGTTCAGGGAAAATCCAGTCTTTGTAAATTACTGCTGACATTTCCATAGAATATTTGGCAGGAAAGACAGTAAATTCAAGAAGTCCGCCACCATTGATTAGGATTTGTCTTGCTAAAGCATTTATGTTCATTGTGTCACGAAAATGAGGAAGGAGAAGCTTATGAATGGGATGAAGCACACTTAGTTGCCTATTTGTTGCAATCACAAATGGCTCGATCACTGTGTGTGTATTTAACCTGACAAGATATCACCAAAGTACTTTAGATTACTACAATTTGACAACATATTGAAGTAATGCAGCTTTTCGGACAGGTCTTTACCAGTGACTGATGAGCTGATGCACGCCTGAATCATTCACTGCTGCATATGCTTTGGCCAACTGCCAAATAGAACCTTCAACACCTTTATCAGATGGTGTAAACACTTTGCTAACAGCGCCAAATTGATCTCCATCTGGATGTGGCAAGCTTAGTTCAATTGCTAGTGGCTTCAAAGTTTCATTATCTTGCAGAAAGAGCAGAGTTCTTGAGGCATAGGTTTTTGTGTTTGTTGTCGTGTTTATTCTCCTCAAATATAGCATCAGGGTGTCATGATGGTTCAATATGTATAGCCTGTTAGTCTTGATTGCCTGTTAAATAGTAGTACCAACTCTTCATCAACTAATATTTGTCACTACAATATACTCATTGAAATTGATTGGACAATTTAGCTAGTATCAACATAAAAGTAGTAATTACCTCATCAACTGTTAGTCCATCCAACTTATCCTCTATTTGCTCCCTGGTAATTGTACTATTTTGGTTGCCATATATTTTAGGATCCAGCTTGCTTTTTGGAGGGAATTCCTACATATAATTAATAAGCCGACATCTTCAAAATCCTCGAAAAATCACTAAAAATAGAAAACTTAAGCTAGCTATTCAATATCTTCTTACTTGGAGTCTACTAATTATGACAGGATTGACTCCAGCTAGCATTTCCCTTCCGAATTCTTCATCTGTCCGCCAGGCAGTTTTATCCTCTACGTACACCAACGTACAATATTTGGATCAAAAGGTGAGGGAATGAAAATGACATGTGAACATGTGAATTTGATGATGTAGAAATTCATATAAATACCTTGGATAACCTGAGGAGTCGGGTACTTAAATAGGCCTTCACCATCAGTACGAAGGATTTGTTTTAGTATCTCCAAAGGAATACTATCAGTAATGGCTTTCAACAAAGGCCCTTGAGGCAACTTGATTCCTCCTTCATAGATCTTAAGTACATCCGCAAAACTATCAAATTCATTAGGCGTGCTATCAAATAAAGCCTGAAACTCGGGGAGAAGCAACTGAGAAATGGATTTCAATGCAAATGTCAAGAAGTCTGACAACTTCACATGTCCAAATCGCTCATCCCTTGGCACATATATGTCTAAGCTCATAAGCAAAGGAATCCTGCTCTCGGTATTAGGATCTGTAGACAGTACAAGGCTAATGTCAAGATAACTCAAAATATATCTAAATTTGTCATTCAAGTTGTGAATGTCTTAACCTGTTTTGGTTGGTTCGCGACCTGTCTTGCCTCTACGAGGATACGGGTACTCAGAGGACCCTCCAAGGACAGGCCTAGCATACTCTTCACCTTTGTCTGGATCACCCAAGTCATTGTAATAAGCATAGTCATAAACCCTGTCCCATTCTTCAAACTTTTCAGTTCCATCTCCTCTTAAGGTGACTAGTTCATTTTCTCTGTATTTTCGTAACAATTCTGGCGTTTCACTTGGGAGATAAGCCTAAATCAACCATTAAAACTATGTGTTTAGACGACACATATAGATAAGTACTGTTACAGGTCTACTTAAAAGATTAGTTTTACCTGATTGGCGAAGAAAATGCGGTCAGACTTGTATTTAGAAGCAGGATAAACCCAAGAATTGCAGACAAAATGGATTTTTCCATGATTAGGAACATCTTCAAGTGTGAGGGACTTGAGAAAGAACTCACTAAAATGCAAGTTCTTGATGATGAATGCTCCTGGAACTCCAAACTCCTCATGATCCCAATCAAATGTGACACTAAAAGCTGATTCCCCTGCAGTTACTGGAGTAATATTTGTAAGCCAATTCTCTAAGTATGCTGGTTTGCTGCGTTTCCCTTCTAAACCATTTTCTGAAAAAGAAACACGAACAAATTAGATATCAAAACCAATAAAGTAAAGGAAAGTTGTCAAAAATGTTCTTAAACTATATGAACAAAAATGTCATTTATTTATAGTTTGGTTTAAAAATATCCTTGTGGTCAATGCTTTGTTCTAAAAATGTCCTATCTGTTGATACTTTGGTCCAAAAATATCCTTATTGTTATTTAATGGGTCAAAAATGCACTTTTTCAAATAAGTTTGTTATTTATTTTATTTTTGAACACATTATTTTTCTAATAATATTTTTTAATTAGCAAATATTTATCCAATTCAAGAAAAAATTAAAAATAAAAATATCTCTTGCTTAATTATAATTATTTATTTTATCGTTATTAAATAAAAATTAATGTTTAGTTTACCACGATCTTATATTTATGATAAATATTATTTGTTACAAGAGTACGATTTTCTATTTTAATTGATCAAATGAGATTTAAAAATATATATTATTTTCTTACATTTTTATTAATTAAATTGATTTTAAACGCAGGAAATACGAAATGTTTAAAAATAAAAAATAAAAAGAATATTTCTAACCCATCTAGTGACAATACAGGCATTTTTAAATCAAAGATCAATGGCAAAAATATTTTTAGATCAAAATCTTAATGGCAAAAATACTTTTAGATAAAAATATAAATAAAAGACATTTTTATTCATTTCACATCATTTACCAATATTTTTTACCTTTTTTTCCTAAATAGAATATTATTCTTCATCGGCAGATTCCTATGATCTGAAAAGCTGAACAAATAAAATATTCCTAACTATAATAATTTAATGCTTCACAGTCCATGAAATTCGGTCATTTCGTTAAATATTTCGCATTAATACGATATATGACGCAGTCGATCTATCTTAATATAAATATTAGTAAATATTTTTACGATTTAAAATCTTTCATTTATATTTGTCGTGTATATTAAAAATAGTTGTCCCAAAATAATTATCAATTTAGATAATCAAGAGCAAATTAATTATTTTTTTTCAACTTTGTCATTAGTATTAATTATTCTAGAATTAAGAGACACACATATAAATAAAAATTTAATTATTTTTAAAGGATATATTAGTCAAACAATAATCTTAATTAATTTTTTCTTAAGAATTATGTTAAACATAAACATGACAAATAAATTGAGACGAACGAAGTATCTGTTTTGAATGATTTGACTTAGATTTACGTACACACACGTGTCCAAGAAATTTCAGAAAACGTGTAGTTGAATAGTTGAAGAAAATAAAATAAATTGAATACGTTCTATTCTCCACATATATGTTGAAAATTATGCGCCGCCCTGAATTGTTTAACTGATCGTTTGATTTGGACACAAGTAATATTAGAATTAATTATGTTGAAATGGATTTTTATTACTTGTTTGGCTTGTTATATTTAATATTATATTTATTATAAAAATTTTAAAAATAAATTATTTATTTAAAAAAATATTTTGTATTTTTTTTTAATTTCTTTGCAAGTTTTAGTTATTCATTCAAGATGGTAATTTGTGTTTTTAAAATTAAATCTTCATCTTATTTAGCTTAAAAATAAAATTTCAATGGAAGTTTATTAAAGTAAAAGTAATTATATTATTAAAATTATCTACATTTTAATTGATATATTAAATATAATTTTTAATTGAGTAATATACTATTTAATTAAAAATATGTATTTCAGTAGTAGAAAGAACATTTTAAGAGAAATCAAAATATAAATGAACATAAATATTAGCCAAACAAATTTAATTTATAATATATTCATAAATAGAATTTGTATTTATAAAATATAATTTTTTAATAAAAAAATATATCATCATAAAACAACGATTAATTATGATTGTAAATACTATTATAAATGTTGTTAAAACTTATATTAATATACATGAATGTAAAAGTGATGTATAAAAGATGGTGTAAGGAGGATATTTTTGTTAAAATACATATTTTATCCCAAAATAAGCTATCATGGAAATACTATTCTACCCCAGAGAAGAATAATGTATCCCAATACTAATTGTTAATCCTGAGATAAGTTATTCCAGCATCCACAACCAAACAAGAGATTAAAGTTATCCCACAAATCTGAGTAAATATCTCATAATGTCATTTACATATGTTAAATTATTTAAGAAAAATTATTAAATTTAATTTTATATTCAAAAATTTATTTAAGTTATCATTTTTCTAATAATTTCACATAATTCTCCGTTCCTATTTCTTGTTTTTTTTCGATATGTCGCTCTGTCATTGTCTGATTTTTTGTTTTTTAGTCCCACAAAGTTGGGCAAGAAAATGGAAAATGGATTCGGGAAAACTCAAGTTCAACTACTTCCATTGAATATGCATAGCCTAAAATTGAAACATCTTGGAGCTGTCTATATTGACTTACTCTAAATATTTTTTAAGTTAAAATATTTTTTAAAAAAATTAAAAAAATATTTAGAAGCATTTAGTTTAAAATTAAAATAATAAAAATAAATCATAAGTTAAATTTTTAATTTATGATGTTTAATTTATAAATCAAAAATGAAAAATTAATCCAAACAAGCTCTAAAGCTGTGTTGGTGATTGAACTTGTGTTTTTTACTTCAATTAAAACTTTATTATAATAATATCTTCCAGAAGTTTTCTTTTTCCAAGCCTCAAGTTGATGAAATTTTTGAATATAATAATAAAGAAATTCCAATCGATAATTAATTAAAGAAATGGATGATAAAACTAATTCAACCTCAAAAATTAATTTGCGAGTGAAGTATTATTTTAGATGATATAAGAAGATAAAGTTAGCTCCCTTACTCAAGTACCCCAGCTCAAACCAAGCTCAGAACTATACATTTGGAACACGAATAATATAAGATATGAATTCAATATCGTCGATTAAAATAAAAATTGAATAAATAAAAGAAGTAATACTGACCATGATCATGAACAGAAGTACTAATCAACTGAAAAGAGACCCTTCTACCAAGGAACTCAAGAACACCATCAAGTACAGAAGCATTTACATCAGTGAAGTCCAAAACATTTTTCTTCATCAACACAACTCTTCCTTTCACCTTTTTTCCATCATCTTTTCCAGTGATGGCATCCACAATCTTATCCAAAATCATTTTGATACCTTTCTTAGGAAAATTAAAAAGAGAGAATTTTGATGAGCATGGTTGTGAAGTTTAAGTGGGATGTGTCTCATATTTATAGCAAGAATAATTACTCCTCCGTTTGGATTTACTTCTCAAATATTTTCTAATTAGATTTCTACTCTTTCTATTTACTTTTACTTGTCACTATTTTGCTTTTTGAGGTAAATTTGACTAAACTTCAAAGCTAAATTGAAGTAGTTAAATTTAATATTTAAAATTCAAATTTAGGTGGTTGAAAACTATACGAAAAATGTTATACGTTGCAATCATTCTCATATTAATATGATGCAAAAATATATTTTAAAATGTTAGTCAAATTTCATGTAGTTTGACATTGCTAAGTGAAATAGTGACAAGTAAAAATGAACAGATAAAGTATTTTTACTTGTCATTTTTCACAAATTAATATTAAATTAACGTTTTTTTTTTAAATATTGTGTATAAATTAAATATGTTGGGGATCCTATTTATATCGATAATCATTTTCTTAATAAGTGTGTCAAATTAAAATTTAACAAATAAATCCGAACTAAGAGAGTACTTTACTAGCGAAAAACGGGAAAGATAATACTCTCTCTCTGTTCACTTTTACTTGTCATTTTTTAATATCAGAAAAAAATTATATTTTACTCTTAGCATTAATTATTTATTTTTAAATCATTTTTCAAGATCAATATTAAATATCAATTACTAGGAGTAATGTGCTAAAATAATCATATTAATTATTTTTCTTAATAAATATGCTAAATTCTAATATGACAAATAAAAATTAACGAAGAGAGTATTAATAAAAAGAAAAAGAAAAAAGAGAAAGATCCATATTCTTACTTTCATGTCCAGCTGTTCCTGTTGGTCCTTCTCTTTAATGGTCCTTTATTGGTCCCATTAATTTAAAGTGTTAAAATTTGGGATCTCTACGTAAAAGCATATATTTTAATTTTATGTATACATATTATAAAATTAATATAATATTATATATTGATATTTATGCTATAAGAAAACTGAATAATGTATTTTATTGAATATTAAATTATTTAATAGAGGGTTTGGATATATTCATATTTTAGAAATTCTAGATTAGCTTTGAAATTCATCGGTATGAATGGCAGCAGGGCGGGACGAGATTGATATGAGACGAGTTTAGAGCTATACGAGACGGGGTGAATTTAAAGTTACGTGCACATGATGAACATCAACCCTTACAATTATTTCCTTTTGTTATTTTATATATATATATGTATGTATCAGTTGTACTTAAAGTAGTTATATGAAAATATTCAGATTCAAATTAATTTGAATTCTCATCATGTAGACTGTAGAAAAAAAAGAAAAAATATATAGTAGTTAATTAGCTAATATAGTTATAGTTTGAATTAATTGTAGCTCGCGGCAAATATCTAGCTGTAATTACAGTTTGAATTTTGTATAACTCGTGCGATTTATATAAACGTTGTACGCAATTATAGAATGAAATTGTATACCAAAATATACAAACGCTGTTAATTGTATAGCGAATTACATAAATATTGTGCACAAATTCTATAGTGAAATATTCAAACGTTATATAAAAATTATGAATTATACAAACATGTATAAATATTGCGCGAATTATATAAACACTGTTATAACTATAGTTACAAAATATAATTACCCATATTATAGGTATACAACATAATTGTGCGGAAAAACTCTAAAAAGTTAAAAAAAGAAAGAAAAAAACACTTTCTAGGAATCAAATCTCAGACATATATTCGTTTGGCAAAATTAAAACAACGATTAAAGTGAAACAAAAACATACTTTTTAAAAAATAGTCTTAAATGTGTGTGTATTGTACTAAATAAAAAATGATAATTTAATTAGAGAATTATGACTTGCAAAAGTCATTTGTCATCATCATCTTCTTAACTTCCAAATTAAGTTCAAACTAAATCCCTTTTTCCTAGTAATTTCATTTACCTTTTTCTTGTAGGGAAATAATTAATTAAATGCATTCAAACTTAATTTTCTCATGCTGTCTGTGTGGACAATTCTGCCCCACCAACAAACTTGTGGAAACCTAATTTTCTACAACACAAAAAAGGAAATTTATTTTTTTTAAGATTAATAATTCCATCGCAGCCTATTAAAACGATCGAGAATATTTCAAAAAAAAAAGTAGACATAAAACGTAAAAAAAGAAGTTCTCTTTCTTTTTTTAGTCTATTTTAAATACAAATGCAAACACATTTTGAGTTGAAAATTGAAATAAAAAATCTATCCGTATATAAACTCTTTTTTATATGTAATTTTACAATTTAACATAGATACTTAACATTTATGATTAGAGATATATTGAATTTATTTACTTTACTACATATCATCATTATGATAGTTAATTAATTTAAACTTGAGCTTAAAATATCTAAACCTTCGTCTATTCTTTGAAAAAAAATTTAGCTTTGTCCCCATGTATCTATAAATAATCAGTTGTTTGTATCTTTCCTGATATGCTTGTTTATTTATTTATATGTATTTATTCATGATTGAGTATTCAATTTTAATTTATTCTTTATTGGAAATTGTATAAATATAACTTGTTCATCTGGTTGCTATTACTAAATTCTATTCATTTCATTTCAGATAAAAATTTAATTTTGACTTCATATTCTTATCTTTAAAATAATAATATCATTAAACTAAAAAAAAATATTCGAACTTGAATCTTTTATTTTCAAATTTAAATAATAAAAAAAGGAATTATATGAAGACAAGGGAACGAATATAGCCAAGTGGATCAAGACAGTAAATTGTGAATTCATCATGTGTGGATTCAATTCTCATCATTCGCTTATAATTCACTCTGCCTTTCTCTTTTTTTTTTGGTAAAAGTGAAGAATTAAATTTGATTGTCTCCTATTTACCATGGCAATGAAAAATCAAAATCACTATATTTATTCCCTTTTCTACTGCATCAATTTTATATGACCTATCTTCATTTTTATAGTCAGTCTCAAAATAAATTACACATCTCTATATTTATTAATAATTTAAAATTAAAAAAATCATTTTATTGTAAATAAAGTAATTTGTAGTCCTATAAATATCTCTTACTTATTTTAGATCAAAATTTTTAAAAAATTAAATAAAAAAGTATTAAATATGGCTAATTACGTAAAATGTCCATTAGATTAAATTTTTTACGCACACAAAAAAAATCACTTAAAAGAATAAGTCACTTATTACAATAAGTGGCCATTTGGCACTTTTAGCTTACAAAATTTGACTAATTTTCTTCATCATCTTCTTTCTTCTTCTTCATTCGTCATTTTTCTTAATATTTTTTTCTTCGTCTTTAATTTTCTTCTCTGTCTTTTTAATTCAACGGACTACAAAGATGAATTTTGAGCCAATTATATATTAGAAGAGTTGAAACATCAAGAGGATTTCATATTTAAAATATGAGACTGATTAAAGATGAATTTAATTTGATTGAGATTGTATAGTCAATGTATGTTTCATGTATGGTTAAATTATATTCAGCTTTCTCAGTATATCATAATGTATAGTTCGTTATAAATAAATTATATTATATAGCCAATATATATTTTCTATAATTTTTAATTACTTTTTATATAAATAAATATTATTACATTTATCGTGAATTGACTACTTTATTATACATATTTGAAATTAGTCCAGTTAATTAATGGATGTGTGGTTGAACCAACTCTATGATAAATTGATAATAAAGCCCCTTGCTACTTTTGGGGACCAAAAACAATATTTAACTCTACTTTTAAGTCTTTATTTATTATCCTGTTGGGGGGTATTTTTTACACGTAACAAGTTTGAAAAGAATAGGCATATTCTTACCGTTCGTTTCATAGGAAAGATAAGGGATAATTAATTTAATTTTTTTTAAAAATAAATTTATTTTATATTTAATTGAAATAAAATTACGAGATAATTTATTATGAGATTAATTCTCCTGAGATTATAGTGTTATTTTCTACATTGAGGATGAAATAACAATCATAAGATGACTAATCTCTAAATAATTGATATTGAAATAACTTGTTTCCAATTAAATGGGGTAGATAATTTTTCTTTAATTCTCTAAGATGTTGATTCATCTTAGAGAATAATTTAAACATTATATTCAAAATTTTTGAGGAAATCTCTGGATATGACGTTGCAATAATGTTTATTATTTTCTCCGTCTTATTTTATTTGGCATCATTTGACTTGGCATAATGTTTAAGAAAAAAAAAACTTTTAAAATTTATGGTCTAAAATCATTTTTAGATTTTTGTGTGGTTGAGAATCATTCATTAACACTTTGTTTGGATAGTTGTTATGTATTGTTTCATAATATATTGTATATTTGTATTGTGTTGTTTCAATGACTACAATATTTAGATAGATTATATTGTTCTTCATCGTTACATAATGTCATACATCCATAATTTAAATGATAAACCTACAAGAAATTGAAAGGTACATGGCAGATTCCATGAAAAGATATGGTAAATGATAAAGTAGAATTATTAAATACATAAATAAAGTAAAAAATGAGAAGAAGATGAATGTTTTGAGATTAAAAAAAATCTATCCCACATTCACTTAATTTTGAGACTTTTTTCATTACTTAAATTTCAAGATGAATATTTATAACTTTTTTCATATTTATCATTTTATTTATTGAAATTTATATTTTTTTACGAGATAAATTACACTACCTGTAAAGCAATATTTATAATTTCAAATCATCCATATATGCTTCCAAGAAATTGGTACGGCCCCCTTCATAACTTTGAATGTTCGCTATCACGTTGCCGCCGTTGCCCACATTGGATGACAACATTTTCAATTTGAGTTTTAGTTATATTTATTTTTAAATTTTATTATATAATAAAATTAATTTTATATTACATAATAAATAATATATCTTATTTAAAATAATAAAATTTACTATCAATAGGTGGAATATAAACACTTCAATAATAAAATAATAACTTGCAACGCTTTCCATCTCCCTTTTCTATTTTCGAATATCTTTAAAAGAAGTAGTCAAATCTGATTAATTCTTTTTCTTTTGAAAAAAGAAAATTATTAATTTTGAAAAGAATTAATTGGGCGAGTACTTTTTAATAAATAATTATTAATTTTAATGATATTTTTTATTTATTACTATCTATAACAATACTATGATAAATCTACATTTATATTAAAAGTGAATTTTGCATGCAATATAAATGAATTATAAGTGTTTAAAAATAAAGTATGTGATAAATGTATTAATCATCAAAATATATGTTTTATATCTAGTTCTCTATAATATATATTAGAGTTATATTATAAATATTAGCAAAAAAAATTATTTAAAGGGTCAAAATTGCCCCTAAACTATGCAAAATAGACCACTTATACCCTCCGTTAGATTTTTGGACCAAAAATACC
>JBCEWC010013046.1:0-15378 GCA_038996855.1 Solanum aculeatissimum | reverse complement strand
GATTAATATGTCGCGTATTAAACTCTTAATATTTTGCAAGTATTATGTAAGCCTAGAATTTACAGTAGTGGCATCCTTTCACGAGGGTTGCCACAGTAATTATGTCGAGGAGACCTTGGAATTGAATTTTGATTATTTCGTTGAGTCCAAAATGTAGTTTCTACTATGGATATATATATATGGTTTGTGAAATTTGGGTTCTGGATGAATCTCGAGGGTCCATATCAAATTTTATTGATATCGGATATAATTGGTTTCTGGTGCATCTATCCCCTTCTCCGCGTTTGTGGGAGAACTCCACGTTCGCAGAGGTATAATTAACCTCTTCTCCGCATTTATGGGGTACTGGTCGGTGACCCCTCCTCCCTTCTCCACGTTCATGGAAGTATATTGCCTGTCCTCTCCGCGTTCGCGAACACCCATCCGCATTTGCAGAGCATTATTTTTGCCTGAATAGTATTAATTTGGAGAACCACCATTTTTACTCTATTTTTAAATATTTTAAGGTTTTGGGGCAATTTTTGGCAAATAATTTTGTGTAATTCTTTTGGGTAAGTGTTTCTATCATTATTTTGATTAATTTTCATGACTTTTATCTAGATTTTGTCTAGAATTTTATGATTTTGAATGTCAAAAATTGGGGATTTTATGTCTTGATTTTGGAAAATTTAATTGATGATTCCTCCTTTGATTTAACCTAACTTTTAGTGGAATTTTCACCCACAAACTCTTTTTGTCGCATAGATTCATAATTTCAAGTCAATTTTCAGATTCAGAATCTTTGAATTTTAACCCTAATTTTGACATTTTTTCCCCTAAGCCTAATTCGTATCAATATAGGTATCAAAATTTATTTTTTTACTCGTAGTATCTATCTTTGATAGCGATTCGTTGATTCAGAGCTCTATTTGAGGCTTGTGATAATCTAAAGCTTGGTTCGAGTGCAGTTTCGGCATCGAGGTAGGTTCGACTAACCTTTCTGAGACTGGTTTTGAGTTATTGGACATTTTTATGTAGTAATTGTAAGATTTAGATTTTTCATGAGTAATTGGATCAATATGATGGAATTTTGGTAAAGATATGGTATCAGTTATGCTGAAATTGAAGTAAATTCTGACTATATTGGAAGACCGGGTTGTATACTTTAGATTTAAGATAGTTTGGATATTATAGTTACAACATGAGATTTGTGATATTATTTGGGAAAGTTTTGTAGTAATTTGATGATACTTGAGATATTTAGGAAAGCATATGTATAAGTGGGGACGTGTGAGGTTCGATATTTGTAATACACTGACTATTGGTAAAAATATGATGATTTAAAACATGATGGAGGTTTGTGGTGCAAGTTGTGGTACTTGTTGTTATCGTTCTTGATTCTATGATGGTTATTCCTCGATATTCTTACCATGATACTATTATATACTTTGGTTTATGTCATTGGCATACATTCATCTCATATTGCAATTGTACCACCCCTTGACCACGGGCAAGTGGCAAGGATTGAGATATTATGGATTCTTATGTATATTTTGGGACTTATAAAGTCTGGTGTGATAGGTATATCCAGTTATTAGGTAATTGAGGTAATTTAAGACTTCTTGATGGTTGTGGTACCAGTTGAGAAATTTGGCATGCCCTTTCTAATTCTTTAAGGGTCATTTATTGATTATCTTGTTATTTTGTGGTTATACATATTGACTTGTGGCATTGTCATGCATTCATTACATATTGCATTTATACCACCCTTTGATCATGAGCAGGTGGCAAGGATTGAGATGATATACCACCTTTTTATAAAACTCCTTGACCACGGGAAGATGCCAAGGGTGGGATGTATCACTTTTTGAGATATTGTACCATCTTATTATAAAATCCCTTGACCATGGGAGGTGGCAAGGAGGAGACTGTACCATTTTTCGAAGCCCTTGAGCATTAACAGGTGGAAAGGTTGAGATATTGTTACACCCATTGACCACTGGCAGGAGGCAAAATTGAGATATTATGACACCCCTTGACCACGAGCAGGTTGCAAGGTTTAGATATCGTGACACCCCTTCACCACGAGCAGGTAGCATGGTTGAGATATCGTGACACCCCTTGACCATGGGCAGGTGGAAAGTTTGTATATGGTCAAACGAGGTCCCCATGGATTCCACCCCATGCATTGCATTTTATACATCACTGTTGCATTGTATCGTTGATTATTAATGTTATCTGTGTCTTCTCTTATATATATATATACATATATATATATATATATATATATATATTACGTACTAACACTTTTGATGCAAGTGAAAGGATTCTTTGTTATTACATACTTGTTCGATTTCTCTTACCTAGTTGGTTGAACTTATTGGGTATATTTTGGTGTGCTGACCCCTACTTTGTTTCCTCCCAATAGATTGAGCACATAGACCCCCACAAGGTAGTTTATTCTATTCTATTAGAGACCTTCTTCATTACCACATCCAGTGGTGAGGCTCAAACTTTGAGTCACCATAGTTTTCATTGAGGCTTCCTTTTCTTGACTTCTGTATTAGACTATGCATTTCCTATTTGATAGCGTTGTATTTTCATTTGAGACATTTATAGTTTACTCATTCGTACTATTTTAGATGCTCTTGTACTCATGACTCCAGATTTTGAGATTTCATTTTAAAAGTTATGGTTGCTTTTACTTTATTTCATTCTCTATAGTCGCAATACAATTTTGGGTCGTGACAAGTTTGGTATCAGAGCTCTAGGTTCATTGGGCTTATGAGTCAAGGGCAGGGTATCTAGTATAGTCTCGCAGATCGATATGTAGACATCTGTACCTATCTTCAGGAGGCTATGAGGCACTTGATAAGAAAAACTTTTAGTCTTGTTTTTATTCGTGCATTTCCTTCATACCAGTTTCTTTAAAATGTTTCTAATCTACTCCTTCTATGCAGATGTTGATTACTAGATCCCGATGATCAGTGGGAGAGCCTTGAGCCAACTGATATGGCTCCCACTCATGGTCAAGGTAGGGATCATGATAGGACCAGGCGTTGAGGACATGCTAGAGGGGAAGCTCCACCCAGAGGATAGGCTAGATAAGCATCTCTAGAGCCTGATTATGAGCCAGTGAGACCTACAGACCCTATTCCCCCACATTCATCCCGTAATATTACACCCTCAGTTCAGGAGTTACTATTACAAATATTGGCTAAATTAGAGAGAGCTCCTCCAGCTCCAATTATTATTGATGCACCAGTTCCTTCAGCACAGGTTGACCCCTCTATAGCTCCAACTGAGCCAAGCATGATTCATGTTGATCCTTCCTTAGACCCAGTAGATCTTCCTATGACTTATATAATTCTCCCTCAGACATCTCGATCAAGTTTTAGTTCACAATTTTAGGGATTGGCTATTGCTCTGTATATTGCACCGCCCAGGTTTTGGGTGCCACCACTTTCCACTAGTCCTACTATGTCCAATGTTGAGCAGAAGAGTTTTGATCAGTTTTTTCGATTGGCTCCTCCGAGATTTGATGGTACACTTGGTGATAGAGCCTATGACTTTTTATTAGAGAGCCTGGACCGATTATGTAAGTTGGCCATTCTTAAGTCGCACGGAGTTGCATATACCTCTTAGAAGTTCGTTGGCTTAGCCAAGGGGTGGTGGAGGTCTGTTTTGGCTTGTTAGCCTATTGGATATCCATTCATGACCTAGGAGTAGATTATAGAGTTATTCTTAGAGAGGTTTATTCCATATAACCTTTAGGACATCCATCGGGATGAGTTTGACAAACTTCAGTAGGGTTCTGTATTAGTTTTAGACTATGAGGCCTGATTTCATATATTATCTAGATATGTCTTGTCCAGCATCCCTATAGAGTTTGAGAGGATTCAGTGCTTCACTAAAGGACTGACAGGCTATCTCTAAGAGGCCACATATACTTTGGTTCTAGTCGAGGCACATTTTAGAGTGTAGTAGATCACGCTCGCATGATTGAGTGTATTCAAAGTGATAGACAGGGTGACGCAAAGAGATTTCATCAGCATGGCTAGTTTAGTGGACCCCCACCATAAGAAAAAAAGTTCTAGAGGCAGGGCCATAAGGGTCAGGTAGTCCATGCAGCCATCCCTACATCAAACAGCATTGACAGGTCCAGTTTTACCCAAATAAATCATGATAGCTCTTCTAGTGCAGCCAAGCATTGTGGTTTTTCATGACAGTTATCTCAGAGACGGGATCCCAGAGCTTGCTATGTTTGTGATAAGGTTGGGCATTTTTCTAACAATTATCCTCATCATGCATTTTTCACCCAGCCTTCGGGTCCCAGCCAACCTGCCCAGCTCTAACACCGACAGTCAGGAACACCTCCAGAATTTGAGAGGTGGTACTAGAGAAGGTCGAGGCACAATGATAGATAGATCCCAAAGAGGCCTACAGGATAGCGGTGGGCATAGAGTATGTTATGTTATCCCAAATAAAGTTTAGGCAGAGGCCTCTGATTCAGTTATTACAGGTATACAGGTATGATTCCAGTGTCCCACCATTCTGCTTTAGTTCTAGTTTGATCCTGGCTCTACTTTTTCATATGAGCCAGCTTATTTTGCCTCGGATCTTGATATCATGTATGAGTCTTTTGCCTAGCCTATTTGTGTTTCTACCCTGGTACGTGAGTCTTTAGTGATGAATCAAGTGTATCAGAGTTGTATTGTCGCATTTATGAGGAGATATACTACTGTTGACTTGTTATTGCTTGATATGGTTGACTTCGATATGATTTTAGTTATGTATTGGTTATTGTCTCATTATGTTATTCTTGGTTGTAATGCAAAGGCAGTGACTTTATTTTGCCCGAAATTTCCTCAGTTTGTATAGACTGGCTCTCTTAGATCTTACCTTAAAGGGGTAGGTGATGGTATATGCCTCTAGACAGTGAAAGGTACGTGAAAGAAACTACCCTAACCATGATTTAGAGTAACTACAGTGGTGTTTGTATTGAAGTTATAGAAGCAAGGTCTTTATTGCTTGATTCAGTATGTGCTCACCAGTTTAATAATGCTAGATTGTGTTTGATTCGTGATAAGGTATTGAGGGGTAAAATAAAAGTGGCTACTACTAATTCTGAGGGTATTTAGAGGATTAATGGTTGAGTTTGTGTGCCTAAGGTAGGAGAATGGGTGAGATTTTTATTGGAGGAATCTCATTTGTGCTAGATATTCTATCCATCTCGGAGTGACAAAGATGTATTAGGATCTAAAGCAGCATTATTGGTGGTTCAGGATGAAGAGAGACATAATCAAGATTGTGGTGAACTGCTTGAACTGTCAATAAGTAAAGTATGAGCACCAAAGGCATTTTAGTATTCAAATGGCACCGTGTGAGGCATTTTATGGCCGGTGATGTACATCGCCTATCGGATGGTATGAATCAGGTTCAACGGATGTATTGGGATGTTGACTTGATTATAGATGCTATAAATTGGGTCTGATTGATTCAGGGTATATTCTTGACCGCCTAGAGTTGCTAGAAAAGTTAGGCTAATAGGAGGATTAGGCCTCTTGAGATCATGGTTGGTGATAGTGTGTGGCTGAAGGTATCACCCATGAAGGGTGTAATAAGGTTTGGATGAGAAATACAGCCTCAGTCCTTGGTTTATTGTCCCATTGAGATCTTGAGGACGAACATTATTTTTAGTGGTGAATGATGTAATGACCTGGTTGGTCATTTTTGAGCTTATTTCTAAAAATTACTATTTTTCCCTTTCATAAGTTATTTTTAACCTATTTTGAACTATCTGTATTGTTGGAACTGAGATCCTGTATTTTAGAAATGATGAATATGAGTTTTGGCATTTTTGAAAGCTTAAGTTGTTGAAAAAGTGAGTTTTTGTACCATTTTGAGTTTTAGGTATCGAATTAGAAGTTTGTCGATTCCATTAGGTCTAGAACATCGAATCTGGTCTAGGAGAAGTTACAAAACTAAATTCGGAGTTAAAATAAAATTTTGGAACCAAAGTTGTGTTTTTAGTTGTTTTCAGAGCCAAAGTTTGACTTTGGTCAACATTCGATGTTTGGAAGCTTGGATCAGAATTGTGATAGTTCTAGTGGTTTTGAATGGTGAAACTAATGCTAGAAATGATATCGTCATAATTTTTGGTGTTTTCGAGGGCAGTTTTGGTCATTTGTGTTTTAAACTAGTTTCATTGAGTTGTGTTGATAACTATGTTGAGGAGACCTCGTAATCGAATTCTGATTATTTCATCGAGTCTGGAATGCTATTTCTAGTATAGATAAATGTATGATTTATGAAATTTGGATTTTGGATGAATCTCGAGGGTCCATATTGAGTTTTAATGATGGCGGATATATCTAGTTTCTTCTAGTGCATCTATCCCCTTCTCCATATTGTAGAGGTATAATTAACCTCTTCTATGCATTCGAGGAGTAATAGCTGGTGGACCCCCCCCCCCCCCTTCTCCGCATTCACGGAGGTATATTGCAAGTCCTATCCGCATTCGTGGACACCCATTCGCGTTCGCGGAGCACTCTTTTTGCCTGAACAATATTAATTTTTAGAACCATCATTTTTACTCCATTTTAAAATATTTCAAGCTTTTGAAATGATTTTTGGTGCAGATTTTTGTGAAAATCTTTTGGGCAAGTGTTTCTATCATTATTTTGATTAATTTTCATGACTTTTATCTTGATTTTATCTTGAATTTTATGATTTTAAATGTCAAAAAATGGGAACTTTATGTCTTGATTTTGAAAATTTTAATTGATGATTTTTTCTTCGATATGAGCTTCTTTTTAGTGGAATTTTCACCCACAAACTCCTTTTCTCGTATAGATACATTATTTCAAGTCAATTTCTAGATTTAGAAACTTTATTTTAGCCCTAATTTTGTCTATTTTTCCCCTAGGCCTAATTCATGCCAATATGGATATCAAAATTCATATCTTGATGCGTAGTATCTATCTTTGATAGCGATTGGTTGATTCGGAGCTCTTTTAGAGTCTTATGGGGATCTAAAGCTTGGTTCGAGTGTAGTTTCGGCATTGAGGTAGGTTTGACTAACCTTTCTGAGATTGGATTTGAGTTATTGGACATGTTTATGTAACAATTGTAAGATTTAGATTGTTCATGAGTAATTGGATCGATATGATGGAATTTTGGTAAAGTTGCGGTATCGGTTATGTTGGAATTGAAATAAATTATGACTATATTGGTTGATTGGGTTGTATTCTTAAGATTTGAGATAGTTTGGATATTATAGTGACAACATGAGACTTGTGATATCATTTGGAAAGGTTTTATGGTATATCGATGATAATTAAGATATTTCGAGAAGCATATGTATAAATGGGAATGTTGGAGGTTTGGTATCTATAATACACTAATTGTTGGTAAAAATATGATGATTTTAAACATGATGGAGCTTTGTGGTGCAAGTTGTGGTACTTGTTGTTATCATTCCTGATTCTATGATGGTTATTCCCCGATATTCTTACCATGACACTATTATATACTGTGATTTGTGTGATCAGCATACATTCATCTCATATAGCAATTGTATAACCCCTTGACCACGAGCAGGTGGCAAAGATTGATATATTATGGATTCTTATGTATATTTCAAGACTTATAAAGTCTAGTGTGATTGGTATATCCAGTTATTGGGTAATTGCAGTAATTTGAGACCTGTTGATCGTTGTGCTACCGGTTGAGACATTTGGCATGCTCTTTCTAATTCTATGAGGGTCATTTATTGATTATCTCTTTATTTTGCGGTTATGTATATTGACTTGTGGCACTGTCATGGATTTATTTCATATTGCATTGGTACCACCCCTTGAACATGATCAGGTGGCAAGGATTGAGATGATGTACTATCTTTTTATAAAACTCCTTGACCATGGGAAGATGGCCAAAGTGAAATGTATCGCTTTTTGAGATATTGTACCATTTTAAAATCCCTTGACCACGAGCAGGTGGCAAGGAGGAGACTATACCAATTTTTAAACACCTTGACCATGGGCAGGTGGCAAGGTTGAGATATTATGACACCCCTTGACCACGGACAGATTGCAAGATTGAAATATTTTGACTCCCCTTACCACGGGCAGGTGGCAAGGTTGAGAAATATTTTATATATGGTCTAACTAGACCCCCATGAATTCCACCCCATGGATTGCATTTTATACATCACCCTTGCATTGCATCATTGGTTTTTACTACTATCTTTATCTGCTCTAAGGAGTAAACCTCACCTAACGGGTGACCCTTCTAAGGATTCAACCTCATCTAATGGGTGATCCTTTAACCTACGGTGGCATGTAGTTATAGGACAATGAGATTCACCTCTAACGGGTCATGCCTCAACTAAGGGGGTGAGCCTCAATCTCAAGGTCCTCACAGTGCTAAGTCATTACCCCATGGGAATACATATACATATACCTATACATATACATGCTTTCAAAAGACGCATATGTTTTCAAATCATTTCAATGCATTCTTAGGCTTAAAAGCCAAACATTCTTCATAATCTTACATATTTGGGCTAAAGAGCCAAACCATACTTCAATTCATGAATACATGCATAGGAGTAGCTCTTTTATACTTTTACATAGCGGTGCATAACACCCATAATGCTTTGAAAGCCATATCATAGACATCTACGTGATCACATTCTTGCCATAGCCATATTCTCATCAGAATCATATTCATAAACATAATTGGATTTAAACCACTTTATAATCTTCATAAAAATCAATTCTCATATATGCAAATTCCATGGATGATGATGAGATAGCATGGGCAATTAGAAGTCATAAGTTAAAACTCACAGTAGGAAGAATCCATATAAAATCTATAGTTAAAACAATAATTGAAACTATATAAGTATTACCCATGCATAGATTTAAAGAGTAAGGGGACATGCATAATTGAACCTTCATAAAATCCATGTAATTCAACAGATTAGGGCTTAATTCATTTTAAAATTAATAATTAAATATAATCCCTACTTCCATTGCATCAAATCAACTTTAAATTAAAAGACCCATATTCAAAGTAAACTTGAATTTTATAAAAGAAATTGAGGAAAATGAGAACTCGGGGACTTCATGGTTGAAAGGGTCCATGAATCAATCCCACATACCTTAGATAATTAGGATAATTAAGAATAAATTGATTGAGAAAAAGGCCCTCTTTGAATCCCCAAGTTGAATCTCCAATAGTCACTTGAAGGGAGCTCTTAGAAGAGAGAATTTTATAATGTTATAAGTGTGATGAATGAATTTGAATGAGAATAGAGGAGTATAGGTCATTTCAAATGTTTAGGAGGGCTTAGAAAGTCATAAATGACTCTTAGGAATAACCAAAATTTCAAGTAAGTCATTAATGAAATGAGCATGAAAAGGTTGTCAGGGGTCGTTTGATGGACCACCATAGATTGTGTAGAGGACCATGGGTCGTGGTAGGGGTCGTGGTCCAGCACTCAGCCAAATTCCAGACAAGTTCCACACCACTAAATTTCACATGGTCCATCTCAAGGCTCACATATCATTTCAACCTTCCATTTTGATGACGAAAGTTCTGAGATGGTAATTCCACACTTAGAACCACATTTTAGGAAGAAAACACCACCATAGTACCTCACCATGGGTCGTGTTACCTCCCTTGGCCAAAAATATAATACAACCCCTACACAAATAGGCTTTACAAAAAATAGGCATAACTTCTCGATCTGAACTCAAAATTAGGTGAATGCAGTTGCGTTGGAAGCTAAATCAAATAGATTAAATTTGGTATGTTGTAGGCTACCCAATTCTTCTTGTGCTAAGACATATGATAATTTAAAGTTCACCCTTCTATTGTTTTACAAGAAAATCTTAGCCAATGGGACTCCTTTGGACATGGCTTGACAAAATAGACACTTGATGACCATAAAACACCTAAAAATAGGCTTGAAATCACTGTACTTAGCATTGATAAGGTCTTCTAAGAATCTGGGTTGTTACAACTAGTATTTTGACTCTATATGGGTTATTGTTGATAGAATGACAAAATTAGCTCATTTCCTACCCGTTAAAATAACCTATGGTGCTGAAGACTATGCTAAATTTTACATCCATGAGTTGGTTAGATTACATGGAGTTCTATTATCCATCATTTTGGATTATAGTACCCAATTCACCTCTCACTTTTGGAGATATTTCCAAAGAGGACTTGGTACTACAGTTAAGCTTAACATGGCATTTCACCCATAAATGGATGGTCAAGCTGAAAGAACCATTCAAAACCTTGAGGATATGCTTAGATATTGTACGATGGAATTCAAGGGTAGTTGGGATGAGCATCTACCACTCATTGAGTTTACTTACAACAATAGTTACAACTCTAGCATCGGGATGGCACTATTTAAGGTTTTGTATGGAAGACATTGTAGATGCCTAATTAAGTGGTTTGAAGTGGGAGAGAGGGCTTTGATATGTTTGAAATTGGTTTTGGAAGACTTGGAGAAGGTGAGGTTGATAAGGGAGATATTGAAGATGGCTCAAAGTCAGAAAAAGTCTTATTCTAACATTAGAATGAGAGATCTTAAGTACAAGGTGGAAGATTGGGTGTATTTGGAAGTCTCACCCATGAAAGGAGAAGTTCAATTTGGCAAGAAGGGGAAGTTGAGCCCTAGGTATGTAAGGACTTATAGAATTTTGAAACAAGTTGGTAAGGTTGCTTATAAGTTGGAGTTGCATATGGAGATGAGTATGGTTCATCCTGTCTTTTATGTGTCTATGTTGAGGAAGTGTGTAGGTGACCCTAAGCTCCATTTTGCCTTTGGAGGTTGTAAGTGTTGAGGAAAAATTGAATATGAAGAGGTCCCAATTGAGATATTTGATAGTCAAGTGAAGAGATTGAGGAACAAAGTTATAGCATCCATTAAGGTCCTTTGGAGGAATCAATAAGTTAAAAGTGCTACTTGGGAAGAGGGAATGAATATGAAAAAATGATACCCTTATATTTACTCTACTCAGACCTAAGGTAATAAGTTAATCATGCCTAAGACATTAAGCCTTGTATTTCAACTCCTTTATATCGTATTGCATGATACATACTCATGGTAATATATTTTGATGATATTTGATGCATAAGTTTGAAATTTCATGAAAATGATGTTTAAATTACATTAATACATTCATGTTGGGATAAACATTGTCTAGTTACTCCTCTCAAGCGTATTTCCATCACATTTAGGGATGAATGTTCCCAATGGGGAGATGTTGTAACACCTCCCAAAGTGCTTTGTAATGCCCTTATAATAGATGTCTTTCATAATACATCATTTGTATTCTTTTTAGCAAAATTGAGGTTGGATTCTTTATTGGGAAAACATTATGTGGGGAAAAGGTCTCATTCGAATTTTAGATCCACCATAGCAAAAAATAGTTTTTCATAACTTGTTTCACTTTCCAAAGGCATGTGCAACCTCTTTGCAATATGGAGAGGGTTCATTTTAGTTTAAAAATGACTGAGACTTATCTCAGGGCCAAATTGAGAGAAATTAAATTTCATACAAAAATAGGCTATCTCAGAATAATTTCTCGTCGCACCGCTGCTCCCCCATAGTAAATTTCCAGATTTAAGTAAGGGCAATTGGAATAAATTTGTGAACCCTTATAGATGGGATTTCATGAAATTTCTATTATTTTGGACCTATTTCACTCACTAAAACTCCTAAAATCCTTGCAAAACCTCTCAAGACTTCTTTTCCAAATTCATCCTAAATTCTAGAGTTTCAAGACTCATCCATTAAAGGCCTCAAGGTGACTTCAAGCTTCTCTTATCATTTCTCAAGATCATTTAGGTATGTGGGTTTCTTTATCCATGGGTCCTTCCACCCATGGAGTCCAAAATCCTTTCCAACTCAATTCTTTAATTTCAAGGTTGATTTCATTATGGATACTTCCTATTACTTCTTATGTGCATGATTTATATTAGGAATTGTCATCTATTTAATTCAAATTCACGAACTCCTTTCAAATCTTGACACTATAAAATACTTACGATATTCAAGCTATGTATGCTATGAAATGGTATGAAGGTTATGGTTTATGAAATATTTTTTATGATGCCCTAACTAGGGGTTTCTCACTGATTATGGTGTATTGCTTAAATGATTTCAAGTGATTATGTTTTACCTCATTCATACGCATTACTCTTGAATTTCATGATTTTAAGTCCATATACATAAATCCACCATGTTTACTAAGATTATATGATGAAGCATCTTATGTTGATGAAACGTTTTATTATAAGTTATGCAAGTCATGAATAGTATGAATGAAGAAGGGCTATAAAGTATGTTATGATTCTATGAAAATCCTATAAAAACTATACAAGATAATGAAGCCCTTTTTATGTTATGATACATCCTGTTGTGAAAGGAAAATGCACATTTGAAGGGGCTAACAGATTTTAATGAGCTAATCTTATTATGAAGTTATGATTTACAAGCTTATACATATTATGGTTATGACTATATTTATGTGGTTTGTGGGATTAGACTTAGCACTGAATGAGGCTTAAGGTGTGGGCTCGACCTAAAATATCCTTATATAAAGTCTTAGTCCAATAACTACGTGCCATTGTAGGATTATGTATTAGCTAGTAGATCTACAAATAGCTCCATATTCATGTAACACCCACCAAAAAGGCGAGGTCGTAAGGTAAGGGTGAAGTCTACCTTAGCAAGTAGACTACTTTTTTTCTAGTGTGGAAGAAACATTGGGATTTCATGTAGTACCTCGCATGGTCTTAAAGTCGGTTAAGGTCTCCTCCCACACATGTATGCTATGTTATGAACTTATTCTTTTACCTTTCATTCATGTTTTAATTAAGGCACTGATAATTCATGTTATATTGAGCTTATTGAGTTTACTATGATTATACATCTTGTCTATTATGGCTTATGATTTCTTTGTTTGTATTGCACCCCGCATACTTAGTATATTCAAAGTACTAACGTATACTTTTTATCTACATGATATAACCATGTAAGGACTGAAGTTCTTCGCCATCTACCTCCTCGTGGCTAGTTTGATGTGTGAAAACCTTTGCTTATGGTTTGTCCTCTAGTTTGAGGGCGACATTGATTTTCTATCTACCGTACTTATGTTAAGACTTTGTTATTTTTCTTATTTACTTTTGAGAGTAAGCTCGGGACATGTCTTAGCCCCCGTTCTATCTATGACTAGAGGTATTGTTTGATGATATGCTATGTATGAATCATGTGATTCTTTACCTTAGTCCCTATCTCATATGTTGTTACTTGTGATGTTATTATCAAGGTGGTGAATTTCCTAAATCCCTACTTCCCATAAAGTGTGTCCCGTGTCCCCTTTTTCTTAAATTTACTTATGCTTAAATAGTGAGAATTCCTTATCCCTTTTCTCATAGAGTGTGTCATATGTCCCTAATACCCTTAGTACTACTTGTCTATGGTTGAATTACTCTTTTTAACCAAATATGTGCTTATATATGCTATGAGGCTTATTTAGGGCACCTTCGAGTTCTTCATTTACCATGCTGCATCTAGACCCTAGGCTTGGGTCGTGACAAAAGGGTGAGGATGCATCTGAGTTCTTGACTGTATGCCATAAGATGTTGGAGGTCGTCGGCCTAGTTGATCCTCGAGGTGTTAGATTTGTTGCTCTTTAGCCGAGCACTGCTATAGAGTAGTGATGGACATATATGAAGTCTATACTAATTGGATCCCCTTTAGTAGAGTAGGGTATATTCTTAGAGGTATTTCAAGATTAATCCATTACTTGGAGTATTCGAGAAGAGATTCAGACAACATTTGAGAGTTTGACTCAGGGTGGTTTGACTGTTATAAAGTATGAAGCCCAATTTTTCAATTATTATGCCATGCCATATCTTTGATTTCCACTGAGGTGGAAAGAGTCTGAATATTTATGAGAAGCTTGATATTCTCATTAGATCCTATGTATTTAGTTCAGCTCATGAGGGAGCCTCTTTCTCGATTATTATGAGTACCGTCAAGGAGGTGGAGTTGATGGTTCAAGAGAAGTTTACGGGGTACCAAGAGGGATTGAGCTTTTGGTCATTATTTTGAAACTTCTTCAGGAGGTAGGGGATTCTATCAGTAGGTAGTACATTACAGTATCGGAGTCTCGTGCATGATTCATTGTCAGCTACAAAGGGTGATTCTGATTCATTTAGTGGTCAGAGATCTATGAGTCAAGGTGGCTACAACGTTCCTCCTAATTCTTCACATTATCGACCCATTTTAAGGTCTTGTTATAGTTGCATAGATCTAGGCCACATGATCAAACAATGTTTTTTTAAACACATTTTTGGCCACATTGTACCTATTAAACAACACCTGTTAGGGATTGTAACATCTCTAGCTAGAGGTTCAGTACTACTATTAGAGGACGTGGTAGAGCTCAGTCAGGTAGAGGTGGTCATGCTCCTAGTAAGGGTGTTGGTGATGCAGCAATTCAGTTAGGTGGTAGGGGCACAGGTCAATCTGGTAGAGGTCATAGAGTCAATCCACTGAAGTCTTGAGCAGCGGTGTAGGATAAAATCCCAAAGATAGTAAGTCTTTTCTTTCTTATGAAAGTCTTATGAAAGAAAGTCTTTTTCAAAGATTCTATATAAATTTCTCTATGAAACCGAGATAATTCCCTTTCAGAAAATTATAACACTAGCCAAAGTAAAGCCCTCAGATACAGTTATTATAGGTATTGTCCTAGTTTGACATTGGCCTGAATTTGTGCTATTCTATCCTAGCTCTACTTATTCATATGTGTCTACATAGTTTACTACAGGGTTTGACTTATTATGCAATTGTATGCATGTGTATGTACATATTTCTACCCTAGTAGGAGAGGTTTTAATGGTGGATCAGGTGTACCAATCCTATCTTGTGTATTTAAAGGGTTATGATACTTGGGTGGACATGATTATTGTTTATATGATAGATTAAAATATTATTTTGGGTATGAATTAGTTATCTTTGTATTATGCTATTCTTGATTGTTTTGCCAAAATGGTTACCTTGGTTATGCCTGGTAGATCGAGAGTTGAGTGGAAGAGCTCAGGTGGCTCCTCTCCTAGCCAGGTTATTTCTTATATCAGGGCTCAGAGATTGATTGATAGGAGTTGTTTATCCTACTAAGTTGTGATACTAATGTCGATTCACCTTTTATGGAGTCTATCCCTATTGTTCATAAATTTATGGATTTGTTTCCTACCGATCATCTCATAACATATTTGGTTAATACTATTCTATGTTGTATACTTATCTTATCTCTGGTTGTGAGTAAATATTGGATGTACTTTTATACTTGTGTATTCTTGATATAT
>JBCEWC010013045.1:0-15379 GCA_038996855.1 Solanum aculeatissimum | reverse complement strand
TATAGGACCTTTGTAAATAAATAATTTATCAAAATTAGTGAATTAATTTTTCTCTCTAATATTTGTTATAAAAAAAGTTATACGTTTTGATCACGCGCAAAGCGCGTACAGTATAACTAGTGAATACAAAAAGTAATAATTTGGAGTTGAATAGTTAGGAGTTAAATAATTAATTGATTAAAATTTAATTTTAAAAAAGACTCCTAAATAGAAAAGGAGTAGTTTAATGTTTCCAACATAATTTTAATTACTCTTCTATTTTTTAAATTTGTTATATTACATACTTTTATTAACAAAATATTTGATAATCTAAATTTTAATTAATTTCAAAGTCTTAAATATTAAAGGATAATGGTAATATTTTTCCTTTCCTTCTTAATCTAGACAATTATTTATATATAATAGTTCTAAATCAAGAGTGAAATTTTAAATATAAAGAAATTTTAATTTAAAAGTGAATCTTGAAATTAAATAAATAAAAGAGTAAATACTTAATAAACTAAAAAAATAGTGAAAAAATAATTCTGTCTAAAGAAGAGTCTTTTAATGAAGGACAAAAAATTCAAACAATATTTCTAAGGGTCTTCACGATTTTAATATAATATAGATAGATTATTTCAGGCATATGGGATTGAAGTTGAAAAGATTTGCATCTTAAATTTGAACAAAACTAGCTAGCTTGCCAAGCTAAATTTTTTGTGATCATGTCTTTAGTTTGATTTGTTAAGGTCAAATTTTAAAAATATATGTACGGTGTAGGATTGTTTAAAATTGAAAGGAGATCGATAACCCTAATAAAAAAATGTTAATAGTTTATCGATGATAGATTAATGATTTAGTTTTTTTTTACCAAATCATTTGTTCTATAATTGTTTAGAATATTTTCTTAAAGAAACAACTGATAATCAATAATAATTACTATTAAATCATATTTACCCTTAGATATGTAACCTACTTGACGATTAGGTCTAAAGATTGTTGTAATATCTCAAAATTTGAAAACTCGTAATAAGGAAAAAAGTTGCAAAAACATTTCTGTTGTAGATCTCAAGAAACTTGTTTACGAATCGTAGAACATTTTACGAGCCGTAGACATAGTTCGTGGAGTGCCTTAAAAGTTTGGGGAAAATTTTTTATTTCAGGTGTTTTTTAAGAACAAGGTTAACAAGTCGTATAAGTAACTAAAAGGGTGCTTGGATTGGTTTTTTTTAAAGTGACTTATATGTAAAAGTCAAAAGTCATAAGTTGGGAACTCTCAACTTTTGGTTTTTAATTTTTTTTAAAACTTTTTCAGCTTTAAGAAAACGCTTAAAAACACTTTTTTGTGTTACCTAAACACTTTCAAAACTTAAAAAGTGTTTAAAAGACAAAAGTCAAAAAATATTTTTTGTATTACCCAAACACTTCTAAAACTTAAAAAGTGCTTAAACGACAAAAATAGAAAAAAATAAGTTAATCCAACCATCCACTAAAGCCGGTGAAAATAGGTTGTAGAAGTGGTCCTAAAGTTAGTCATGGAATCTATCTACACTTAGAAATATTTTCGAAAAGAGGAAGGATATACAAAAAGTTTTTACTACTCGTCAAAAGAACTAAGAGGCATAGATTGTATTCGTGAAAAATGGGCCAAACTAATGAGCTACAGTACTTTTTTTATGGACAAACAGGACGGTCTGTAAATAGCTTACGATCCATAAAATTTAACTGGCAGGAGAAAGCCAGAAACCTCAAAGTGAAGGCCAAGATCCACGAGAGTGGTTCTACGGTATGGAGAACGGACTATAAGTCATAGATTTTGGTTGTGGATCCCTTCGATAATTTTTAAATGAGGAGTATTTTGAACATTTCCTACTCTTCTGATTTCTAGACTATGTCATTTTGGACCTGTAAACTACCCATAATTATTCTTAGCCTAAGAAAAGACCTCATCCCCATTCATTCACCTGAAATTTCCATATTTTTGTCAAGTCTTCTTCTTCTCCAAGGATCCTTCCAAGGTGAATTAGGGTTCTTCAAACTTCAAGGTCTTCTTCTTCAATTTTAAGGTTAGATGTCCTCCAAAGTATGTGGGTATTTATTCATGAATTCCTTTCATCCATGGAAGCCCAAAGAAATCTCATCTTCTTCAATCAATTTTCAATCTAAAGGTTTAGGATTTTGATAATTTAATATGGAATTTCATGAATTATGTTTCTACTCATTATTATTGATTCAATTATGCATGAACTGATTTTATTTACATGAATTCAAGGGTTATCATTCAATTCCTCCTAAATTTCATTTAGGGTTCAAGAATTCAAGGGTTTTCATTCAATTTCTCCTAAATGCCATTTATTTACATGATTTCAATTAATATTGTTCTTCATGATTATGCATGATTTCATCTAAATTACATGATTTTAAGTTGATTACTTATGAACCCATGCTTTTATCCTAATTTTCACTATGAATTATGATCGAAAATTGATAGGCTCTCATGCAAGCTCCATGACAAGAATGAGTTCAAATTCTATGATACTCCTCAAAGAGATAAATGACTGTGAGACTTTCTCACCAAAGTATGAATTCGTTATGTTGAAAGGAAAATACTCACATTACATGAATCATTATGAAATGAGTTATTCTATGATTAAGTCTTTATGAAGTGGATTGATAACTAATTATTATCTTTTCATGTTAAGCTTTATGATTTTTGACAAGTATTGCGTTGGAATTTGACTTAGCATTGAGTGGATTTAGCGATGAAGACTCGACCTAAGGGGTCACTAGTAGCAATCCTCCAGTCCTATAACTACGTGCTACCATAAGATTTTGTCTTAAATGACTTGCTAGTGGATCCACATATAACCTATGTTATGTCCCATTTACGCGGTAGAGCATACCTTGAGAAGTAATCTCTCATTTCTCTGGTGTAGGGGCAATATTGAAATTCCATGTTATAGCTCACATGGTCTTATTATCGGTTACGGTTGATATTTCATATTATTATAATTTCTTATGACTCAATACTTCTTTAATGATTTTCGTTGTGATCCTTTCTATGTATTGACTATAGCCAGTATTTAATTATGTCTTAAATGTTTCTCTTTCTTATCATGTTCTTTATCTTGGTCAATTACATATTATGACTTATAGCATGTTGCATTCTCACATATTCGATACATTCAAACATATTGACCGTATATTTCTTTCGCCTATATTATTTTATAATATAGGTGCAGATGTTCCTCCTTCCACTTGTGGCTAGTTGCTATCTTCGAATTCAGAGTCAGTGAGCTCATGATTTATCCTTTTGATTTGGTTACTCTCTTGGTTTTACTTTATTACAGACATAGAGTTAGCTAGGGTCTGTCCTAGTAACTCATCTATGATTTGGAGGCTTTTCAAACATATGTTGTAATTGGAGTCTGTGTTGCCTTTTGCGCTCTTCTTTTCCTATTTTAGGACCTTTAGACTTCATTAGCGTTTATTCTGCAATCTCTTATATCCTAATATCTCTACTTGTCTTATGTATGTTTTACATGCAAAGAGCGTTGGTTGGGTCCTCAAAATCCTAATTGTCGTGACACAAGTAGGGCCTAATTTAGGTCATGCCAATTGAGAAAAGCAATCCAAAGTATGAAATGTGTGCATTTGTTTGATCATGGGATAAATATTTGGAGAAGAAAAGAAAGAAGAAGCCAAAGCTCCTTATAAAGTTGGGCCAATGCCAAATTGCAGGGGCAATGACAATTTCCTTTGATAAACCAAAATCAAATCAAACCACTCAGTAAGCACCCATGATCTAAAATTCAATTATATATATTCAGTATCAGAGTAGCTTTATTGGATTTTGAACTACCAATCAACTGTTATACAAGAAGAAAAGTAATAGTACTATGTCTAGAGTTCGACAATAATTATTGCAGGTTAAATTCAAATTGAATTTTCAGATAAAATAAGTTAAATAACGGATATTTAGATGAAATGCATCCAATAAAATGGATAGTAAATATTCATATATAGAGGAGCCCAAACTGGCTTAAAATTTTGAGGGTAGTTCTTGGAGTATATAATATTTCACAGGAGAAAGATATCATGAGCTAAGTTTTGAGTAAGGTCTGAAACTCAAAAGAGCAATTGGTTCCATGATCAAATGCCTCACTTCGTTTTCTTAAAATTTTACACAAAAGAAGAAAACGAGAGGTGATAAATGGCATTTACAGCTTCGATGCACGATGATATCACTCAATGATAGATAGATTCCCATGAATCTGGATCAAGAAAGAAGGCAGACTCTGCAAAATACAGTAGAGACTTCAACCTTGCAGCAACCATTAGCAAAACGAAAATAGAAAAGAAAGCAAGGTCTCGGTGAACCTCAAGACTGCAACTTCTCTGTGAGGGCAAAATAGCAGTTATCAGCATTACATCAGAACATCTCTCCATAGTCCGTTTATCTAACATGTCCTCTGTTCACTTAAAAGCTCTAGTTCTTAGCATCTCCTCTACTGGCAAGCTTTTTAGCAACTTCTTCATCAGTCAGCGGTAAATAATAGATACGGGGAGCGGCTTTGGTCTTTCTGAAGAGGTCATCCAAAGTAATAGGAGGGGGATCATTTTTAACAGCAACAGGTGGAGGGGGAATCTCTTTTGTTGGTGGCGCAGTAGGAGGAGCAGAAGGTGGCTGGCA
Source organism: Solanum aculeatissimum (assembly GCA_038996855.1). NCBI lineage: Eukaryota > Viridiplantae > Streptophyta > Magnoliopsida > Solanales > Solanaceae > Solanum > Solanum aculeatissimum. The sequence continues at coordinate 10,707 of JBCEWC010013045.1, read as the reverse complement.
CATAAGCGGATGTTCTAACTCAACCTGCTGTTTGCGACCCTGCTGCCAAGCAGGTGGTGCTTGAACAAAGGATGAAGCTGGAGGCACTGCAGGACTGCGATTTGTCACCGGAGTAGCAGGCTCCCGTCCATCTATCTTGGTTTGCACCAGTTGGGGATCAACAAAATCTGCAACCAGGAGACGACCTCCTTTTGGTGGCCATTGGAGGTTGTACACAGCATTTCGGGTCTCTATGGCTTCCTCTACTGAAGAATACTGTTGAGAAAAAATATTCATCAAGTTAGTAACCTGAGCCACTAAGGAAGCAAAGTGAGACACATTTCTAAAAAACTCAAGACAGCATTGCCAAGAAGCCAAGGCATGCAAAAGTCATTGCTATTTGGGTATGCACCTCTGAAGGGCACTGATGCACATTCACATCATCACATACTACATTATGACAAATCGACCAGAGGGACTTGGGCCAAATGGGGCAGCATCAAGATTTCAAATCATGTCCAACCCCATGACAACTGTCCCAATCCTGTCCTTTCATAAGAGTAGCCAGCCAACTAGGCTAATTGCTTCCACATAAATAGTATAATTCAAAATAGAGAAACTTGATGACCATATGGTCTAAGAGGAGCATGAAATGCAGCAGGGGAGAGCAAGATTCTACCGTGACATAGCAATGGGTCTTTATCTGGTCCATCCAGAAACTGCGGACTTCACCCGTTCTTGCAAGGAGCTCTTGCACAGCTTTAAGCGTAAAGGGCCGCAAGAAGTTCTCAATTTTGAGAGAATTAGTGGCTGTTTTGGAAGACTTTGGTACTGAAATATTACCAGAACACAGAAACCAATTAGTGGATGTTTTGGACGACTTTGGTACTGGAATATTACCAGAACAAAGAAACCAACTATTCTTATGCCACTGTTGTATCATCTGAAACTCATGCAATTTACCATGAAAACAAATACTCACCAAGGCGCTCCTTGGGTGCATCCTCACTAACAGTAGAGTCAGTCCTGCCAAAGATAGGCTTGACAAGGTTGGTCGGAACCAAGTTCCCTGATAAAGCAATACTTGAATTTTGTGGCTCAGCAGTGCTCAGAATCTCAGTGTTCCATCTGCGCTGCCTTTTTGGAGGCTCTATTCTCCCATCTCCTACTTCATCTACAAATATTCAACCACCAAGTCAAAAATCTTATGAAATCAAATTATAGAACAAGAAAAGAATACATCGTTTTTGTTGATTCCCATTATTGCTAAAATTATCCAGAGTGACTTTATTCATATCCAACATTGCAAGAAGAATCCAATATTCATCATTGGCGTTAGAAATTTCAATACACTAACATGTTAATAAGCCCAACTTTAGCCGCAAACCATTTGTGAGTTTTGACTTTCACAATGGAATCTTAGGCAATTTCTAGATCATAACACCATAATACACGTGGGTCAATCAGAAGATTTAGCATTCATAACAGAACAAACTAATAAACAACATACTTAAAATCCAGGTTTTAACATCTAAAAGTTACACAGAAGTTTAACTATTTAAAGCTTCATCAAATCAATTAAAAGAGTGCATAAGCAACAACTCCGAAATATAATATATATATACATACATATATATATGTATGTATGTATATACATATATATATGTATGTATGTGTGTGTGTGTGTGTGTATAGAGAGAGAGAGAGAAGCACAAAATCCTAATAATAGAATAGTAACAGTAAAAAGAAAATGCTACCAATAAACACGTGCAGAACAGGAGGTAAAAGAGAGAATTCTTCAAGAAAAGGGGAGGAAAGAGATAGAATTAAGGAGAAGACATGAGTACCTTGAAACTTTCTCTTCTCTGACAAGTCAGGAGACCTATCTTTAGTTTGTTGACGAGACTCAAACTTCTCAGAAGGAATGTCTTGCTGCATTGCATCAGAAGAACCATTTCGTTGAACTTTAGGCTCTTCTGTCATTCCCGTCGTAGGCTCTTCAGTCTTATCACTTTCCTTCTTAGATATATGATCAAAATCCACATGCTTTGTCTCTACTACATCCTCCTCCATGGAATCATCAGCTGAAGATTGATCCAAGTTTATCTTTTCCATATTCTGACCATCCACTACCTCAAATATCTTGCTCACAACTGCATGCACAGACACAACACATAAGATTTGGAAGAATCACCCTTAGGAAGGAAGAGAACAGTCATTTTCATTAGAAGCAGGTGTTTCCATACCTTTTCCATCACTGGAAGCAGCAATACAATGATTATCTTCAGCAGATACCTCAACTTTCTTGGGTGACAAACTAGGGTCTATAACATCACCTAAAGTGCTAGCTTTTTCAAACTGAACATCTTTTTGCTCACTATTATCTGATGGGTTACTTTCTAAACCATGCTCTACCTTGGTAACAGCAACAGAAACCTGATCTGCATTGGCCTTTTTCATGCTAAATTTAACCTCCGAAGATTTGTCATCATCAGGTTCTCCAACATGAACCTGCATCTCATGTGGCATCTGATCATCCAATGGATAAATGGTACCAACATCTGACAGGTCTTTGCTGGATGACTCCATCTCTTGCCTAACAACTTCAGTTACTAATTTAGCATTATCAGCATTCAAATTATCATTTAAATCATTATTTTCATTAATGGGCAAAGTATCAGTAGAAAATGCGTCAGATTTTACTTGAGACCCTAAATCAGGGTTGGCCTCATATACCTGAGTGTCTGGATTGGACTTATCATACTCAGCATCCATGCCTGAAAGTTTCAGACCCTCATTATCCAACTTAATGCTATTGTTTCTTAAGGCATCCTTGGATGTTACTGGGGTTACCTCGACAGCATTTTCTTGTCTCCTAATGTTGTCCTCAACAACTCCCTCCGAAGATGAAATTTTTATATCCTCACTGACCTGTCCAGTGCTACTGCTCTGAATAGCAACATACCTAACTCCAGATACCTCATCAACAACATCATTATTCTGAGAAGAATCGATAATCTTGTGTTTCTCATCAATTTTGACTTCAACAAATTGATCAGTAGACACAATCTCACTTATAACACCAGTTCTACCAACGGAAGCCTCTAAATGTTTTCTTTCTCCAGAAAAGTCATCAGTATCCCCTGTTGCAACCTCATCCAAGACTTTGGTGGCATTGGCAGGATCAGTATCACAATCAGAACCCTTAGTCACTTCATTTTGGGGATGCCCCATACTTTCATCAATCTGTTCAAGAAGATCAGGATTTATTTCAGTACTCTCTTCAACCTCGGGTTCTCCTCTTTCTTTGCGGATAGCATTATTTAATCGCTTAACAAGATCATCCTTCAAACCTTTTGTCATTAAGTTCCTCCTCTTAAGCTCTTCCCTTAATGCTGGTACCTTCCATTTATTAATGGGAAGATTATCAAGCACAGGGTAGTCCGACATCTTAGCCACCAACTGAAAACCAGTTAGACAAACCAGATAGTCAGATAGATATATAGAAACCAGAAGAAAAAGAGATCTGAATGGAGCTCAAAATCTAGAAAAAGAAAAAATGTTGTTACTTTTTTTTTTCTTTTAGCAAAGATGTGTATAGTTCTCACTATCGAAATTTAACCCACACGAACTCAAATAAATGCATATTTCTAATGGACAAGACTTCCTTAATGGTGTGTTCTTTTTGAATCAAAATATATTCACATATTGCACGCAGCTGGTGTTAAACTATTTAAAAGGTGTTTAGACAATATTTGGTTAATGAAAAGAGTATCTGATGTTGAAATTGGAAAAGAGGATTTGAAGGTTTGACATGAATTTCATCAGGAATAAAAATTGATGAAATAGTAAAAAACATTATTTCACTTGAAAAAAATCTTCAAAGAGTTTTTCAATATTTAACCAAAAATTCAAATACCAATGGGCCAACCCATTATTTGCAAACATTGAACTTCAGTAATTGCAAATAGAAATACAGCATATGGCCAAAAGGGACCTAATAGAATATAGTTTGCTGCTCCACAACATTCAACTTTGTTGTCCTGCCAACTCTTTTTTTTGATAAAGCAAGTGATATTAATAACCGCATCAAGAAGATGCAAAAATGACAAGATATTGTATTTGAGCTTACAAAAAAATCTCTGGCTAACTATACAAACTATCTAAGCCAGAGTTAATGAGTTAATAAAATCCTGAATTTGTTCTGCATTAACAGCAGGATACAGATTGGACCAACTAAACAAATCTGCAATACATTTGGCCTTCAAAATGCCTATAGCAGTTGACTCTCCTTCAAAACATCTCCTATTTCTCTCTAACCAAATACTCCAAAAAACATCTCCTGCCAACTCTTAAAAGAGAAAGTATTATCTTTTTAACCCAAAAGTAAAATCTTAAACTTATCTTGTTTCCTGGTATTTAAAAAAGGCAATCCAGTTATGTTGAAGCTATGCAAACAAAAGGAAGCTAGGTGGTTAATTTAACAACTATCCTATACTAGTCAATTAGTTAGCCAGCTGTCACTATCTTGTATCAGTTAGTTAGTTAGCCAGCTGGCAGTGTAATTGTTAGTTAGCTGCTAAGATAGATTAGGAAGTGTTAGTAGATTTCAATAACTTTGAAATTCTATAAATAGCAGTAGAGTAGAAGAAGTTTTTTTTTCTCTGTACAGTATATTTTTCTCCTCTTCAATTCAACGAAACAGTAGCTTCACTTCCTCTCTTCTTCCTCTTCTTTCAAAGCTCCCATTAATGGAGTTTCTCAACAAGTTACTCAATGCTTACTTCCTCACCTTGTCGTTCTTCTGCATCTTCCAGCTCTGTAATTGCTTATGGCCCTAGCTCTGCCTCTATTCTAGTTAACGCAAAATGCTAGAGACCATAGCTGTAAAGGCAACTCTAAATGCAATAGAGTATGGTTCCGATCTTCCGACTCCTTGGACATGAACACCACCTCATCATTCTCCTTTCAAATTTTCAAATATAAGTGTCATTGACACACTACATATAAAGTGAAATGCAACTTTTGTTGGTGTCTTTGTGTTCTATATTCTACGAATCAGGTGCAACAATAAAACACCTCTTCAATTACATAACTCCAAAATATTTAGCTGCTAGGCAGCACAACTATCTTCATCTTAACATGTCCTCTAGATTGGCCAAGCCAAAGTCCAGCTCCACAAATCCATTGATGCTATTAAACTTTCTCTGCATCATAAATGAAGAAGGATTCCAACATAACTACTCTAGATCCCTTTTCCTCCTAACTGTTGTTAAAAATAAATAGAGCAGCCAAATAGCCAACAGAGAAAAAGCTTTGGCAATTTCTCTAAATGGTTTTACAGTTGTAAGTTTTCATTCCCCACCTTATACCAGTTCTTCTATAGATTACCATCCCTCCGAAACATCAACCAGAAGTTATCAAGAATCTATCACAAAGGATTATACTCTCTTCCTCTTCATCAGTCCCACATTCCACAAATTTGTGCTATGCACGCACTTCCTAACATGCATCACCTCTTTAGAATATGTCTCCATCCGCATGCAATATGAAATCATGATTGCAGATCAGCGTTTGTACATGCAATTTGGAATCGTGATTTCAAATCCCAAATTCTCCAAAAAGTATGATTCGAGATTCCAAATCATGATTTCAATTTTTTTTAAATGTAAAAGTTGACTCATAAGTTTATGTTTTGTAAAAACAAAAGAAAACCCATTATTTTAAATTTTACAAAAAATAGCACATTCTTGATGTGAAGAGATTGTACTATGTGAAAGGATTACATTTAAAGAATAACTAATTACTACTATTGTTGACTAATGGTTCTTTATAAAATTAGGCATATTTGAAAGTTTATAGTCATAGACATTTATTAAAAAAAGGAACATGGAGATATGTGAGTTATCAATGTGGCACCTTAGGGTATTCCAATATCTTATTTATAATCTATGGTTTGCTCATTTTGGTAATATTGTATAAGAATTGGGAAAAATTTTGATAGTTTTCACAACTTGTGGAGTTTTCGTGTTATGGAATAAAAAATACAACTTAAAAAATCCAAATTGTATGTCAAAGCAAAACTTCAAATTCATATCATAATGATTTCACATCGCATGTTCAAAGCGGGTCCGAAGAGTTTTTCTAATAAAGTTTACATTGGTAAGCACAATGGTTGCTACAACACATTTAATAACAACGTTGATGTACTCTTTCTTACATGTCTTAATCCCATAAGAGTTCTTTTCATAAATTTCACATTTGATAAGCTCATATGAGATTAGCCAAACTAGCTCATATATGTCAAGAGCCATAGACCTATATCAACCATGCCAAAATATTTGATTCTTGAACAATGTTATAACCTCAAACAATATTAAGTAATATGAACGCATAAACATGCAAATGCTATACAGATGACTGTTAACAAAATTGTAAGCTAGTTGGACATTATTCATTTCAATCACTGTTTATGTACCATATTACAATTTAGAATTATCAGCTAGAAATTAGCCTAAGTCAACAAATCCTTAATACCATCTTTCAGGCAGATTGAAAAAATGGTATAAATGCAACAACCTTCAAAGATCGGGTTTTGACTCCTCTGTATAGGCAAAATTTCATGACGGACAATGTTGGCCATATCTATTCTATTCTGTCTTCCTAATACCTCCACACCTTAAACTTAACCACTCAGATGGTAATCCCCTGTCAACCACTACTTAGATTCACTGATTCACATTTATCTTTCCATTCTAACATTAAAGGAGGACCACCACCTTTTGTGATGAAATATGAACTCGGCAAGCATAGAAAATGTCAATGTGCTTGCAAATAAGTTATTTTTCGATAAGGGCAAAAGGCACCCAACAAACATTGAACCTAATATCAAGAAATATATGGAAGCTACTCCCTCCATTCCACTTTGCTTTGCACATTTACTATTTGGAGAGTCAAAGATGTTCTTCTTTAACCATGTTTTTCTTAAATATAATGAGTTATTAACTATTTTGAGTTGAAATATTTTTTCGTAGTTTTCAAATATGCAAACTTTATTTTCAAGAACTCCAAGAGTCCCTATCCAAACTTCATACTGAAAATAAGTACTTTGACCTTGGTAATGTGAACCAACAAAGTGGAACCACAGTAATAGTAAGATTTTGCCTTATGCAACATGTTAATTTCTTATTTTTTCTTTTAATCATTTTCTATTGTGACCTATTTGTTGTATGTGAATGTATGTTAATCATCCAGCATTTTCCAAGATAATCTTATGCTGTGATCCTCACATATAAACAGCAACTTTGACCTGAATATCACTATCTTTATAGTTCTATTTACAAGATCCATCAATCAAGAGTGCTTTCTTGATAACCAAATATCTAGGATTGAGAAGAAAGAAAAAGCACTATAATGTTTAATCAGAAAATTAGCACTAGTATTTACTAGACAAATGCACTCAAACAATGAAATTCAACATAACACACAACCATCTTTAAGCAATGAAATTCAACATAATACACAACCATCTTTCTGGAAAAAGAAGAAAAGGACTATCCGGAGGTGGGAGTTGAAACAATTGGAAAGTAGAACAAAACAACAAAGACTACAACAACATACTCACTCGAATCCCACTGGCCACTAGTGAGATATGGAGAGGGTACAACCAAAGGCGAAGGTAGGATTATAACCTTAATATTTGCACACATTAATAAATTTCTTAGTACAGATACACTATTTGAGCAAAAGTTACTCAAATTCGCTGAAACAATACCCGTGTTTCTAGCTCCGCCCCTGGAAGCTTACCCATATCTTCCATAAGATATAGAGGATGTTTTTGAAAGACCCTCCGCTCAAAAGGTAAGTAATTCACGGATCAAAATAGAGCAAAAAACAACACTCCTAACAATAAAACAACAGAACCCTGTTTTAGCAAGGGCTGCATATCGGTCAGTTCAGTAAGATTTTGAAGTTTATCGGTATCGGTTTGTAGATATGCTAAACCGTTATAGAACCATTAAGATATTGACTTATCGGTTATTGATCGTTTTCGGTTATCGATTTAACGTTAAGATTTGACAAAAAAAATTCTTTAATTACTTTAAAATAAGGTGACAAATCAAATGAATTATACTCATGAGTTGAAAAATTGCATTTTGCTCAAAATCAAAACACTATTACATTGTAAAATAATTAAGAATTTGAGACAGTAAAAAATAAATGTATGAAATAATCGAGGACTGTACATATCAAGTTGTACAAATATAATTATTTAATTTATTATCGCGGTATCGTTAAGCCGCTAAGAAAAAACCTAGAACCGTTAAAAGAACCGATAACCCAATAACAAAAAAAACTTAAACCATTACCGAAATTACTAAACCAATAACCCGTTATCGATAAACCAATGACTTTTTCCGATTTGAGTAATCGGTCTCGGTACGATTTTGAACAGCCCTAGTTTTAGCAGTACTACACAACAAAATGCCAAGGAAACAGTTCCTTTAACAAGAAAAAAGATTGTTGCTCCCACTCAAAACCCGAATTTTCAACTTTATCTTCTAGAAAAATTGCTTATACGAAATCAAATACTTAATTAATTAAAGTAAAAACTTACCAGTGCAAACAGGTGCTGAGAGATGGAAGATTTTCGACCGGGAAGGGGTTGAAAACCCTAATTCCGGCACAGAAGAAGAGTTTTTTCAGTCGAAAATGAAGAAGGGTCTCATTAGGGTTTTTTCATCCATCAAAGCACAACAAATACCAATTCATCACTTTTTACATTGAGCTCAGCTAGCTACAAGACAAAAGTCCTACAAATTCTGACAATTTGACACTGGGACGAAAATGAAATAAATTAGAAATAGCAACGGACTAAACTGTAACTAAATAAACTTGAAGTTGAGAAAAATACATGATTGACCAAACTTAGAGAAAATGATAAAAAATGGTCCATTATGTTTGATGGTGGTTCAAAATAGTACCTTAAATTATATATTTAACAGTTTGGTGTTAAAATTAACACTTTTTTAAGGGGTCCTTTAGTACAGTGGATAAAAATAATATTAAATAAAGTAATGTTTGTATTAGTTGTACATATATTAACTAAAATGAGATATTTTTTATGCATTACTTGGTTTGGTGTATTAAAAATAACATTAATTGCATAATCTATCTTTAAAAATATTTATTTATAAAGATATCCTCCACAAATATGATGGAAAAGATATAAGAAAAGATTTTGAGGGTCAATTGATCTTTAACCATGCTAATGCATTTATTAAATCCTCTTGAATTACTAATACACAGAAATTTATAGTATTAGTAATACACAATAAAGTGTGAAACTAATGTAATTAGTATTAGTTATATATATCATGAAGAAGTATACCAAACAAGATAATACAAATATATTGAGTTAACGCATGTATTATTTTTGTCAATACACTCTACCAAACGACCTCCTTTAGTGTGTTTGGTACGAAGGAAAACATGCTTTGAAAAATGTTTTCTTATTTTCTCATATTTGGTTAACTTACATATTTTGGAATAATATTTTTCAAATCAACTTATTTTCTTCAAATTTAAGAAAATTGACTTGCTTATAAAAAAAATAAGAAAAATATTTTTCAAAAAAAAATTTCAACTTCACACCTCAACCTTCCACCCTAATTCAATATCACTGATATATTTATGAGATAATTTCCGTCAAACATTTTTCGGTAATCTGATTTATAAAATAGCTTATAGGTAAATATTTTAATGTATATGCACGTCTATGCATGTGGACCAACAGCGCCCAAATGATAGAACCGATGTTCAAAATTGTCATATTTTTCAATATGGACTAGTACCTTGAACTGTTCAGAAATCACAAAATCTGTGTTTTTCAAGCTTGTTCTGGGTGGTCTTGTGGTCAATATTTGGAGTAAATGTTGGAGTTATTGTTGTTAAATGCTGTTGAAGTTTGCTACTAGTTGTAGATGGCTCATTTCATTGACACGTTTAAGTGATAATAGCATATAGTAGCTCCTTTAAATGTTCTCATTTACTATTGAAAATGGTAGCCTCGTTATGTTTATTTATGTGCCATGCGGGAAAATTGAGTATAAAATATATTTAAATTCTATATTTTGCTGAACTTATCAATAAGATTTGACGAAAATTATGAAGGAAAAAAAAACTAACTATAACTTAAAGAGAATTTAATCAAATCTCTATCCATTTTTCTTTTATGATCATGGTGTTCGCATCAATTTTCATGCGCCTTAATCAATTTCACGAAATATTTGTCATCTTTCATTAACAACAGCCAACAGGTATCAGGTAATTCTATTTTTTTTTAAGACTAAGAGAGAGGATAAGAATCACCTAGTACTTTTTTTGTCTCCGTGAAAATTTGAACCTTAGACCTCATGCTCCCAAATTTTAACTATTTCATTGATTGCTAGGTCATATTGACGACAAAATTAATTTTTTTCGATCCAATTCGATTCCTGTTCGTTTTCACTTTTGTAGACTCGGTAGCGGTAGAACCAGTAAGGAACCAATTGCATAGGTACCATAATAGATATATATCGAGACGGATTTCAAATTTTTATTCGATAGAACAAATTTCGATCTTGTTAACGGTTATTTTTTATTTCTTTTTCTTTTTTAAAAAATGGCACAATGGCTAGTGTTGAAGATTGTAAAATAAAGGGGGGGGGGGGGGGGGGGAGAATTCTG
>JBCEWC010013044.1:0-15380 GCA_038996855.1 Solanum aculeatissimum | reverse complement strand
AAATTTTTTGTGAAAATAAATTTTTAATTTTGTTTGTATGGTGGGTGGGGGTGGGGGGAATTGGGTGGGTTGGAATAGAAATGGGAAAAAAATAAAATTTTCAAAATGTGAATTTTTTTTTCAAAAAAAAAATTTTAATATTATTTTATTTTTAAAATAATAATAAATTTTTTGGGGGGAGGGGGATCGTGGTATGGATGTAATAAAAAAATTAATTAAAAATTAAATAAGAGTTTTGGAAAATGTTTTCCTTAATTTTTGGAAGTCATTTCCCTTAAATTTGAGGAAAATGAGTTGATTTGGAAAACATTTAATCCAACAAAACATGAAAAAATTAAAAAATATTTTCCGGAAAAAGTTTTTTCTCCATACCAAACACACCCTAAATGCCTTTTTTTTTTTTACCAGAAGACCAGATCTTGTAATTGAGACGGAAGTTCTAGAGCGCAAGTTTGCGGTGTTCTTAGACCTAGTAAATGGAGATGGAGTTTTGAAATTTGAAACTTCTTAGTCCAATTTTAACTTAAAAGATTAATTATCCAGAGACGTTCATTAGAGTCTTATAATGATCTTTCATGATATGTGATATTTGGTACCGTTAATTTTATTTAATTATGGTCCACGCCTCATGCTGTATTTCAGTAATACAGATGATATGATTTAATGCATGTTGTCATAAGGATCTTCTGCCTCATATATATTTTTGGGCAACATTACCATTTAATTATATTTTTAGCTGCATGTAGTCTACCTCTGGAAATTAATGTCCAAGCTTATGAAACACGTTTAGTCATCCTACTATTGCTATAAATTTTTACTTCCTCGAAGTTAAGAAAGAGAAAAAAAAAACAAGAAATAACTCTTGTTATAACATTAATTAAGTACAATATAACTTTTTAAAAAATAAATATTATTGTGCGATATGAGAACAAGAATGAAACAAACAACTAATGTGGCATTGCCTTTATTTGATTGTACAACAAAAAAAGAATCACTACCTACAATCAAATTCAATCAAATAAATCTCTAATCACAAATTTGCATGAAATCCTACAGTAATTAATTTGTAGAACCAAATAATTTAATGATCGCCCTTACTTCTACTCCATGCATGAAAAGTACTCTAATTAATTTGCATAGCTGCACATTCCATAGACACAAGCACTTCCTTGCTGGCACTTGTTACCACAACCACCACAATGCCTCTTGTGAAACAAAGTGTTGACACACTGCCCTCTACAACAAGTCTCATTGTACCTGCATTTCTTCCCACAATATCCACAATTTTGCCTGTCCGCAAACACGTTTACACACTTCTTCTTGCAGCAAAACGGCCCTGGGCTACCTTTGGCACGGCATATTCTAGGGTTCTTGTTACATGTCATACGTTTTTGTGTGATTTTTGACTTGTAATAATAAGGTGATTTATGTGCTAGAAGAAAACGACTAGCCCCTTGAATAGATGATGAACTTTCATCAGTTTCATTCAAAGGGACTTCAAATGATTCAACCATATTCTTATCTTTTACGACCATTTCGTCTTCTACTTTATCGACTGATGAGGCTACTGAAAGCATAGTGAATGATGCCATTAAAAGGGCTAACAAAAACAAAATTTTCAAGCTATTCATGGCTGCTTGTGATATTATGAAATGGAATGAATGTAAATATTGAAAGAAATGCTTGGATGGGAATTTGAGAAGGAATGCAAGAGTATATATAGAGGAAATGAATTGAATAGAGGGACTATTTAACTCATTTTTTGCTAGTGGAGTGGTCTTTGTTCACAGCTAACTTTATAAGACGACGTTTGTGAAGTCAAATAGTTAACCAAAAGTAGGCACTTCCTTAAATAAAATGTGTTCAAAATCACTTTTAATTTAATCGTATCTTATAGTATAGTAAAAGCCTTCCTCATTTATTAAAATAATTAAGCAAGATTTTGTTTTTGTTAAATCTATATATGTGAATGTTAGCCGGAAGCGTTTCTGCGGTTTTATTAAGGAAAAGATTTGATTTTGACCGTGTTGACTTTTATATATATAAACAATAACAGGTATAAAAGCACTAAAGTACCAAATTTAAAGCGTATGTACTTCTATCTTCCTTTTTTCAGCGTATACATTTTGACTTGCAATATAATATATACTATTGTAACTTATTAGGAGTTGACCCACTAGCTAATTGCCTGTTCCCCAAGTTAAAAATATTTAGAAAAATTCAATTTAATTGTATTACCATTATAAATAAGTTTTACTTTTATCCGTATATACTAATTTAATGTGACAAATTTCTTGCTTGTTTTCTCCAGATTATTAATTCACTTACCGTGGAGTACAATTATCAGCATTTATATATCTTTTAGGTGATTTTCATTGTCAAATATTTATCTTTTACTCTATTTATGTACAAAAGTACAATGAGTTGTTCATCAGCTGAACGTTTGGTCAATCTGCTAGCTGTTGGATGACGAGGCATGAAGAACTTTTCTACTTAATTTAATGTTTTCCATGTATACTTCATAATTTGTACTGTAATGCATAATATTATTCTCACTTCAACTTTTATACTGCACATGATATTTTCACTCCTGAGAAAAACAATTAGTAATTACGTAATGTAATTATAATATGGCTTTTCAAAATTCTTTTCTTTTTTACTATTATATTTTTCTTAAAAAGAATATTAACTTAAAATTTTACTTGTTATGATATTAGCTGGAATTGCATGGTAATTATGTTATCACAAATAAATAAGTTGTTATGTTTACTATACTTTATTATTATTATTTAGATGTGTAACTACTATATATCCTACTAGCTATATAGCCAAGTAAATAATTGCACGTCAATCTTTTAGATTGCAAGTTGTTTTCCTAAACTTAGTTATATTCTTAATTAAGTGACGTGCTCAACATATACTTGTGACGTTCTTGGACCTAGTAAATGGAGGTAGCTAGAGTTTTAAAAGTTCCTACTTGGGAAGACGTAAACATACTTAGTACACTTGCAAACCACGGATTTAATTTGTTACTCCCTCCGTTCACTTTTACTTGTCACTATTTCACTCAAATTACATGAACTTTGACTGATATTTTAAGATGTATTTTTTCATCATATTAATATGAGAAAGATTGCAACTTATAACATTTTGTTGTATAGTTTTCAACCATCTAAATTTTAGATTTTAAAAATTAAATTTAGCTACTTCAATTTAACTTTGAAGTGTAGTTAAATTGACCTCGAAAAGCAAAAAAATAACAGGTAAAAATGAACGGAGAGAGTACTTTACAAATGCGTGATATTGTTGTTTCATATATGGGTTTGCGAGAAAATGAACTTTTAGGCATCATGTCCCTTGAAATGGTTGAATAATTATTACTTTCTTGCCTCAGAAAATGTCTAAGATATAAGTGATGTCAAAAGAGTGTGGATTTTTTTTTTCAATTAATGAGATGATAATGCATTCAAGTAATAGAGTCGAGCGTATATCAATTTATTGTTTACTCGATGTTGGCCTCTTAATATATCTTATAATAATATTTCTGCTTTAAATGTCCAATCTTGAACATGCGGGAAGTGATTGTGTTCTATGTCCGGGTAAGATGAAGCAATGTGCTTCTTTATATGGTTTTTGGAAATTAGAACTAGCTTTTGCCTTTTTGTGTGGAGTGACACAATCATGTCCATTTTTTTTCGAGAGATAATAATCCAAGTTAATTAATGAAACATTTCTAGTCGTCAAATCCAACGTATAATCGCGAAGATCACAAAGCTTGTAGCAAAAACCTCTTTATGGTAATTTATTACTTATTATTTCATCCATAGTAATTATTTATTCAACTATTGATATAAATTGTTACTTCTTAGAAGTTAAGAAAATGTTAACTGACAAAGATATATACAAGTCCTTTTGTAACAACAATTAGGTGTGCAATTTTAACAAATGAAACTCTGTTACTATCCAGTATTACAATCCTATGGAGAGAAGAATAAAACAAATTAAAACAACTTATAATGCGGCATAGCCTTTATTTGCTACGCAATAAATGGAATCACTGCCTACAATCAAATACTATAATTTGAATGTTAATCTCTATAGAACCAAATAAATAATTTAATCGTCTTTTAATTTGCATAGCTGCACATTCCATAGACACAAGCACTTCCTTGCTGGCACTTGTTACCACAACCACCACAATGCCTCTTGTGAAACAAAGTGTTGACACACTGCCCTCTACAACAAGTCTCATTGTACCTGCATTTCTTCCCACAATATCCACAATTTTGCCTGTCCGCAAACACGTTTACACACTTCTTCTTGCAGCAAAACGGCCCTGGGCTACCTTTGGCACGGCATATTCTAGGGTTCTTGTTACATGTCATACGTTTTTGTGTGATTTTTGACTTGTAATAATAAGGTGATTTATGTGCTAGAAGAAAACGACTAGCCCCTTGAATAGATGATGAACTATCATCAGTTTCATTCAAAGGGACTTCAAATGATTCAACCATACTCTCATCGTTTACAGGTATTTCTTCTTCTAATTTATCGACCGATAAGGCTACGGATAGTATAGCCATTATAATGGCTAACAAAGTGAAAAGTTTCATGCAATTCATGGCTTCTTGTAATTAAATTGGATGAAAATTTAGAATGCAAAATATTGCTGAGAGGAATGTTTGGATGGAAATTGAAGAAGGAATTGAAAGAGTATATATAGACGAAATTAATGAAACTATTTGACTCGTGTTTTAATTACTAGCTAGTGGAGTGGTCTTTGTTCACCGCTAACCTAAGACGACATAAGAGAAGTCAAATAGTTAACTAAAATTAGGCACTTTCTTGAACAATATGTTCTAAATTAGTACTTTATATTTAATCAATCGTATTTTATAATAAAAGTAAGATTTTGTTTTGTTAAATCTATGTGAATGGCAGCCCCAAGCAATTTGTAGTTTTATTTAGGCAAAGGTTTGAATTTTGACGTGTTGACTTTTACATATATAATACTCCACAGGTATAGAAGCACTCAAGTACCGAAGCGTATGCACCTTTTTTTCTTTTTCAGGATGTACACTTTGGGTATGTTCAATAGGATGGAAAATGTTTTTACATGGAAATTATTTTTTAAGAAAATAACTTATTTTTTGAAAAATATTTGGATATAATTAAGGGAAAAATTATGATGATGGGATGGATTGGGGGCGTTGGTACAGGGGTGGGTTGTGAGGATAGGAAGGCACGGACGGAGCCACTTTAGGCGAAGGGAGTGATCCGATGTACACACTTTATTAAGGTTAAATATTATAATTATTTTAAGAGAATATTTAGTTTACACATTATTAATATAATTATGAAGAAAATCTCATATTCTTCACTAAATTCCTGGCTTCACGGTGAGAAGGAGACCATGCGACTTACTTTCTCTACTTTCATTAGAAAAGTCATTCTCTATACTGTCGGTCACACCCTTTTGACTCGCAAAATAATAGAATACACTATTAATTGTAACTTCTTTTTTCTGTCAGTATTCTACTATTGTAACTTATTTAGGAGTCGACCCACTAATTGCCTGTTCCCCAAGTTAAAAGAGTTCCTTAATTAGTTAATTTCATTATTTAAGTAAACTCGATACTACTTTTATAGGAAATTAAATAGAAATAATCATAATAAACTTACATGCCTAATCTCTCGGTATTTATTTGTTCACACATTTATTTATATTGCTAAAGTTAGAGTTGTTAAAACGGATTAATTCAGCCCCACTCAGTCTAAATTCGCGAGTCAAAGAAATTTGACGAACAAAGATAGATCGGTCCTTCATTTAAAAGGGTCTTGAAATGTCCAACTCAATCCTAGAAAAGTCACGGGCTAGTCATTGTTTTTTCTACAATTTTTTTCTTAATCTAAATTCAAACTTAAAATTTCATCAATTTTAACATGCATTTCTAACAAAATTATATGAAAAACATAATAAATGCAATCATAATATGCATTATACATACGATTAGTGGTACTTTCAATTACGATCTCATATATAAAATATATAACATCAAGATATGAGAAGATTTTCAAATCAAATATGGAAAATAAATTATCATAAATTTGAGTCATCCTAGGATATATTAAAGAAAAACAATAGTATTTTTTGACAAATAAATAAGTAAAGAAAATTTGAAAAAACAAAATTGTAAATTAAACTAAAGAACAATTACATCTTACAACTGTAGTAAAAACTTAATTAGATTCAACTCGATCAAACTTCAAAGGTCAAGAACTTAATTAGATTGAACTTATAAGCACTAATTTTAAATAAATAAACTTGAAAAATAATATCCCTAACATTTTGATAACGGGTAAAGTTAGATGGCTCACAGGCTAAGCCCGTTTTGACGGCTAGCCGAAAGCATTATGCCTTTGTCTTTCTTGCCTTAGGTTAGTCATGTCAAACTATTCCACTGTGGCCAGCATATCTTTTTCAAAAACTAAGCTCTAACACAAAATCCTTTGCAACAAATCTCATTGAACTTGCACTTGTTCCCACAAAATATATCAACATTTGTCTTTGTTCACTAGAAATTTCATGCACTTGTTCTTGCAACAAAAAGGGCCTGGACTACCCTTAATTAGCAAGACAGTACATATTTTTGGATTTTTGCTGCATGTAATAATTTTGCTGCCAACTATTCTCTCATGAATTTTTTTTCCTTAGCAACAGATCGTTACTTGTATCCCCTCTAAGGGTTATAATTTCTTGTGTATCTTTTACTGCCTCACCTATTTATTTTTGTCTTCGATCATCATCTTCTTCAAAATTGTTTAATCTTGAATTGATGTTGAAAGAATGCAAACAAACGCCATGAAAATGGCAAGAAAGAAGAAGGAGAGAGTTAAGTTCTTCATTAATGGAAATTATGCAACATTATTTTAACGTGCCTTAATTATTTTTAGGGAAGTATGAGCTAGAAGATTGGATGGGTTGTGGAGTTCAAGAATGAGGTGATCAGGTATTTTATAGATAATTCTTTTTAATGGAGCAATTAGTTGCACTAAGGTTCTTGATTAAATTATGAAGAAAGCTCTATGGATGGGAAGATTATGACTCACCAAAAAAAGCAATACTGTTAGACATCTAGAAAGTAGCAGAAGTTGATGGATAATTATATTTTTAGATTTTCTGTATCTGTATAAATAAATGTCACCATTTTAATTTTTAAATAATTAACCAAGAGAATTTTATCAAAATAAGTACGTATTAGTATTTAATAGGACTTAGCTACAATTTCAATATTTATTGAAAATAGCTACATTTTGAGTGCTATTCATTTAATTAATGTATTTTAATCTTTTAAAATGTTAATAGAATACAAGTAATAAAGAACAAATTAGAGAAAATTATGGTAAAAAATCTTTCAAAAATGATAATTATTTCCTAAAAAAATCATTCACTTATGCTACCAATTATGATAGGATATTTTCAGTTATATCATCATTGTCTTTCTCATCCATTAACAGATTCAATTCTCCATTGTCAAAGCAAACTTGATTGGTTAATTTGTGGTTGAAAAATAAGAGATCGAAACTTAAATTTTAAGTTGATGGTAAGTTCGAACATTGATTCGAACAATTTAGTTTTAAATTCAAATTATTTCTAACCACAATTACGGAGAAATTATGGATTCTCCGAATTTTATTTTGCTTCCACAAAAATTTAAAGTGATTGTGGTATATAATTTTTTTTGAAATACAATGACTTGGAGATACTTTTTAGTGTTGTTTCATATTGTTGTATTTTTTTTTATGTAGAAAATTTGTATTCTAGTTTGATTTGTTAGTATAAAGCGAAGTGGATACATTTGCTAAATTTTGATATAATCCGAATGTCAATTTGATTTGTGTCTTTTTATCTTTCTAGGACAAAGCGAATTGGATACAATTCGTATGTCAATGTTTTGGAATATACAGAGTGTTAATTGTATTCTAGATATAACTTTTAGAATTTATTTTATGATTTTGCTTTTGAATTCGAGTTTATTTTGAAATATAAATTTTCATGCATAAAATTTGTTCGAATACATTGACAAATAAAAAATTTAGAATATCTATTGGTCGTTTGTGTATTATGTTTGTATGAGGACGTTGAAAACTATATTATTTCTGGATACACTCAAATGTTATATTGCTAAGAATACAAAAAGTGATCGATGAAAAGTTTTTTAATGATTTTTTATATTTCTGTTGTTTTTAGGATACTATTCATAAAAAAAACTTCTTCGTTTGATATACAATATATTAATTAATATACAATTTTTAAGAATACAACGAATTTGACATACAAATCGTAGGATACAGTTTATGTGATATACTATTTTTGCGGATACAGCGTGTGTAATATATTTTTTTTTATAAAAAAATTAAGTTTGACTTAGAAGGAACATCATTTAGCTTATGGATACATAAGCTTGACCTGGAATACAATGAGTGATAACTTCGGAATATCATTTCGCTTATGGATACAATTTCAAATAAATATAAAATACAATCCTCTCTCCTTTCTTTCTCGATCTTGATCCCTCTCTCCTCTTAATATGTATTCACTTTTGAAATAACTCAGATTATTTTTGTATTTTTTTTCTCCAAAATCAGCGAAAAATACAAATACAAATCATATATACACTTGAATGTATACAATTTCAGAAAGAATACTAAATTTTGAAGAATACAAATAGACTGTGACAAGAATGCATGAATACAAACATGCTTAAATAAATATAAAAGGAGAGAGAAAGATTCAACTTTAAATATGTTAAAATTTTATTATGTTAAAAAAGGGTGCAATTTTTAATAAATAAAAGGAGAGAGAAATGAAAGAGGTGCAATAATTATGTTTAAAAAGAGAGAGAAAGATTCAATTTTTAATAAATAAAAGGGGTGCAATTATTATGTTAAAAAGGAGAGAGAAAGATTTAATTTTAAATATTAAATAATTTTAAACAAAAAGTTAAAAATAAGATGATAAAAAAATGAATAATATTAGGAAACTTTTGATTTGACATTTAATTAAAATGTAGTTGTAATTAATAATTTTTTAAAAGAATAATTATTTTTAATAAATAAGTTGAAAATCTTGACTATTTGCATAATTTTTCCATTAATTAATTATTAACTATAAATTACGAGAACATTAAGAAGTACCTAACATTTTATTCCAAAGAAGCATATATAAATTATTAAATCTTCACTATATTTCTATATGGGACTATACACCACGTAATACAACATAATTGATATGTATATATATATTTACCATACACAAACACAAGTTTTCTATGTGACTAGACACGACGTAATATAACATAATTGATGCATATATGTGACTACACACCACGTAATACAACATAAAATTGATGTATATATATTTACCATACACAAACACAGAGTTTCCTAGTTAATTAACTTGACGGTAATTTAATTGCAATTATTAATTAGCTCTCAATATAGCTAATTAATTAAGCATAGCTGCACATTCCATAAGAACATTCACTTCCTTTCTTGCATGAGTTGTTGCACTTTCCACAGTGCCTCTTGTTGAAATATGTATTAACACACCACCCTTGGCAACACATCTCTGAATACCCACACTTTTTACCACATTTACCACAGTTAAATCTATCAGTCATAACATTCACACATTTTTTCCTACAACAATCTGGTCCATCACTTCCCTTTGCAGCACAAACCCTAGGGTATTTGTCACATGTGTACTTGTTATGACGACGAAAAGAGTCAGTTGTTGCATCAAGAACTGATTCTTGGCTAGATAGTGAGGGAAAGAGAGTAAACATAATTATGGTGATCGATAGAAAGAGAAGTAGGAATGTGAATGACTTCATTTTTGAGTCGAGGGGTTTGTATATTTTTAATTGTGACTTGCTAGCTCTATGTGAAGATGGAGAAGAATACAAATAATGTGGTATTTATAGATGAGATTTAGTAGAAATTTGCAAATGCTGGTCTTTGTCATAGCCGTTACACAGAAATTAAGCCATAGAAGTTTGGTAAAAGAAGGAACGAAATTGTTTGAAAATTGACATATATTTTCAAGAATAAGAAATAAGGAGATGAACCTTAAATTTTTGGTGCAAAAGTCTGGAAACAAGAATTTTAATTAAAAAATTCTAGAAAAATGCAAGAAGGCCACCTCTTAAGCAAATTTTCAACTATTTTTCCTTTAGCTAGTTCCTTATCTATGTCTATGAGGGGAAAAAAATATTTACAACCTCACATCGATAAATATATATAAGTATATTAATTACATTTTTCCTGTATAACAATTTTCTAATTTGGTCTTGGATACCTAAAAATTGTATGCAGAGGATAGTAGATGAATGAAACAAGTAGTCAAATTCCGTTAACCCAAATCTGCATCTTATTTCGTTTGACAAAAAAATAGAGTTTCTTTTCTTCAATTTTTCAGTTACATATGCACTTAAAGGAGACTTTTAGTACTACACGTTCATCTTTCCCTTCTGGCTTGTTTGAAATGCTAGTAAATTTGCCCAAATACCAAATTCAACTATATTTTCCAACGGATTTTGATCTTACATTATTAAGTGTATTTATTTATATTAAAATTTTATATTTGATCTAAGAAGATCTTAAACAAAGTCTTGATATCAATAAGAAAAAAAAAATTGTATGAATAATTTTCACAATCAGTAATCACTTTTATCGTCACAATTACCATCACTATTGTCAATCATCTCTGTCGTCACAATCATCATTGTCAATTACTATTGCTACTTTATACCATATCTATCACCTTCATCATCGTAATTATACCTACTACCACCACCATCACTATCAAATACCATCGCTGCACGCAATCAATTATCTAATCCCGAAACTATCAATTAGTGGTGGAGTCAAAATTTTCAATTAATAAGCCAAAGGAGATTCGACATATATTATATATACATAAAAAATAATTTTAACAATCTATAAATAATATAATTTTTCATCTAAGAAAAAACGAATGAACTCCTTAGCCATAAGGTGACTCCGCCCCTGCTATTAATTATTATCTCCACTGGCCATCACATTTAATAGCACCACTAGCTATCATCAACATCGATAATCCCTAAAATGAAAACTCCATGCAGTGACGGATCTAAAAATTTTGTATTATGAGTGTTCAATTATTTTTAGTTTGAAATTTGTCACATAGAATGAGTGCTCTGTTAATATATTTTAATAAATTATTAAATTTCGTACATAAATAATAATTTGTCATAAATGACAATGGATGTTTAAGCACCAATGATGCCCTTTGTACATCCGCTACCGACTCCACACTACATGCAACACCAATCACCTCCGTCGGCATTATAATTATATATTACCACCATTATTGCTAGCAATTAGCACCAACCATCACCATTACAAACCATCTCTACCATTGTGAGCATATATATATATATATATATATTTATATTTTAATCAAATAATTATTTATTTTATAAAATTTCTAGTTTTTGCTAGTATTTTTCATTTGTATTGCATATTATTATGCATAAAAATAAATAAATTATGTTATTCAGACGTTGAAAAATAGCCGCTCTTAATTATTTATTATTCAAATTTTAAAAAAATATCATCATAATTATTCACATATATGCATTTAGATTTAGATATCTAAACTATTTTCACCCCTTAATTAAGTTTTTGTTACTGTAATTCATTGCTGTCTAACTAATGTATATTTTAAATATCTATAACTTTTTCAAAAAGAAGTAAATTAATTCATATTTAACACAAAGTAAAAAAAAGTCAATCTCGTTCTCTATAGAATTTAGATAATGGATCAAAATTGACCCAACGCTAATTAATAAAAAACTCTTTTTTTCTTCATTTTAAAAGCTTGAAACTTAAGAATACCAAATTGAAGGGATGAAAGGGTCAAATTTGTCCATATATAATTGTAAATTAAATAAGTTTTTCATTCATTAAACTTTTGAATATACTCCATTTAAGAAAAATATCTCATCCATTTTTTTCTCTTGATACCTAACAAGCTCCCAACTTGATATATTAGTTACAATTTCATATAAAGTTTGTTTGGAATAGCTGCTTAAAAATATCTAATAAATTGATTGTTGAAAAGTGTTTTAAGTATTAAGCTAATTTTTTTTTTAATAAATAAACGTTCCACGCATTTGAATACAACTTATATATGTAGTAAAATTAATAATGAATAGTTAGTTGGTAGGGAAAAAGGCTCACAAAAACTTCTACACAAAAATGACTGAAATATCCTTAAAGATATTTAAAAAATTTTAAATAACAAAAGCATTTTTTAATTAAAAAGAAAAAAATGATGAAAATAGAAAAAAGAAATAATTTTAAAAAAAATTGTATTTTAAAAAGAGTATTTTAGAAATTACAAAAGATACTTGAGACAAACTAATTTAAATTTTTTATTAAATTAAAAATACTTTAAGTTATAAAATCACAAATTAAAAATAATTAATAAATAATTTTTGACTAATTTTAATTTAAACACTTTTGACAAAAAAAAGCCAAAATATATTTATCCAAACGTCTTTCAAGATATGGACAGGAAACAAACAAATAGTACAAGTATACATTTGACCGTTCCCATTAAAAATTAGAAGACACATAGGTTTACATTTTTTATCTTTTTTTTTGTAATTTATTTTAAAAAAGGTTGTTTTTTCTTCTAATTTAACAATCCATTAATATCTCATATAACTTATTTAAAATCACAAAATTTTAAAAATATTTTGCTAAATCCTTCATCATGGAGGACTCATACAAACCATAGTCTCCATACCAAAGGCCTTAACATTCTCCCTCTCTGCCCCATCTGCAACCATTCCAAGGAAGACACAAATCATCTATTCTTCCAATGTAGGGTGATAACCAACTTTTGGAATGAAGTTCGCAGAAAAATTTGCCATTCCCAATGGGGACAACCTTAAGGACAACACGTGGATGGCATGCTCGCAATCCATTATGCATATACCTTTCAACTTCAATCTTAGTTGGGGCACTCTTCTACTCTTCTGCTTATGACACATCTGGCTGACTAGAAGCAGTAATGTTTTTGAGAATAAAAAGGAAGGCATCAACTTTGACAGAGTGTATGGGCAGGCTATAGAATACTTCATCAACAATCAGAGAACAGGACATCCAACACACCAGCTCATATATGTTAAATGTGAGTCCCCAAATAGAGGAACTATTAAGTTGAACATTGATGAGGCAGTCAAGAAAAAACCAGGACCAGGGGGCTGGGAAGTGTTTTCATAGACTACGAAGGGCACTGATTAATTGGTTTCTATGGTGCAACACCTTATGCAAATCCATTAGAAGCAGAGCTCAAAGCTCTCCGGAAAGGGCTCCAACTGACCATCCAACATAAATTTTCACCTCTGCACATGAAAATCGATGCTCAAGAGATTGTAGAAATGTACCTAACAAGTAACTTACTCTATGAAAATTTTATCTTTAACTGTAGGTCATGTATAAGGAACAGAACTAGGTAACTGACTTGATGGTGAAGGAAAGAATCAAAGGTGGTTGTTTTGAAGATACAATCATTTTTGTAGTTCCTTTGATATTTGTGCATAATCAGTTGGTTCACAGTCAATTTTAGAACTAATTATGCTAGGAAGAAACAATTAACAAATACTTCTTATTCGGGGCAGAATGTGGTCCAACTAAGATGCTTAATCTCTAGTTCTACGACAAGCAACCTGTCTTATGGCAGTAGCCAATATATATATATATATATATATATATATATATATATCAATTATTAAAAAAAATGTCTATTGTTTAAAAGAATAATATACTTTTTTCTTTTTTTAAAAGAATTCCTTTTCTGCTTAAATTAGAATAAAGATATTTCTATATAAAATCACAAAATTTTAAAAATATTTTGCTAAATCCTTCGTCATGGGAGGATCCAAACAAATCATAGTCTCCATATCAAATGCCTTAGCATTCTCCCTCACTGCCCCATTTGTAACCATCTCAAGGAAGACATAAATCATCTATTCTTCCAATGTAGGGTGGCAACCAACTTTTGGGATGAAGTTTGCAGAAAAAATCCCACCCGCCATCAAAAAATGAGGACAACACATGGATGGCATGCTGGCAATTCATTATGCATATACCTTTCAACTCCAATCTCAGTTGGGGCGCTTTTCTACTCTTATGCTTATGACACATTTGGTTGACTAAGAACAATAATGATTTTGAGAATAAAAAGGAACCCATCAACGTTGACAGAGTGTATTGGCAGGCTATGGAATACTCTATCATCATTAACAATCAGAAAATAGGACACCTAACATACCAACTTATATATGTTAAATAGGAGCCCCCAAACAGAGGAACTATGAAGTTGAACATTGATGGGGCAGTCAAGAAAAAACTAGGACGACGAGGGCTGGGAAGTATTTTTAGAGATTACGAAGGGCACTGGTTATAGGCTTCTATAGTGCAACACCATATGTAAACCCACTAAAAGCAGAACTCAAAGCTCTCTGAAAAGGACTTCAACTGGTCATCCAGCATAACTTCTCACCTCTGCACATTAAAACTGATGCACAAGAGATTGTAGAAATGTTCCTAACAAGTAGCTTACTCTATGAAAATTTTATCTTTTAACTGCAGAATATTGTTGAACAGGTTGAGAGCATGAGAACTACAACTTAGGAACTAATTATTTTAGGAAAAAAATAATTAACAAAATACTTCTTATTCGGGTCAAAATATGATCCAACTAAGATGCTTAATCTCTAATTCTACGACAGGCAACCTGCCTCATGGCAGTAGCCAAGACGTGCACTAATTATTATATACATAATCTCAATTACAAAAAGAAAATGTCTGTTGTTTTAAATCATAATATACTTTTTAAAAAAGAATTTCTTATCTGCTTAAACTAGAATTGAAAAAGGGCAAAAAATGCTCTTAAACTATTGAAAATGGTATAAAAATGCCCTCCATCTACCTACTGGGCCTAAAATGCCCCCGTCATCTACCTTTGGGTCCAAAAAATGCCCTTCATTATCTTTTTGACTCACTTATACCCTTGAAACTAACAATTATGTTTTATTTTCTTATGGAATAAAGTAAACCCCATCCTCATTTTGTTTTACAAAAGAAATGTTATTTATATATATTTTAAAGTTTGTTTTGGGGCTATAAAGAAAGATATTATTTTGGTTTGGATAAAATATGTGAAAATTTTGATTAAAAAAAAGAAACTACTCCCTCCGTCCATCTTTACTTGACCCCTATACTATTTTAGGATGTCCAACAATACTTGTCTAGTTTATGAAATC